>JAGJTL010000073.1:287067-330221 GCA_022063505.1 Calosoma granatense | reverse complement strand
TATATATATATATATATACGTGCAAGACATAGCCGTACTTATACACCATATATTTAACAGTACAATAAGCATTGTTCTATTTAAAAATCGTATAATCTAGATTGTAAATAATCCGGGTAGCAATTTAATTCTATATTCAACACCTGTTTCACACTTTAACAAAACATTTCGGTTTTAGTTTTCGACAAAGTTCACATATAAATTGCACCTGGTTTCAAAAAAAAATATTCTTAAGTTTCAAAACTGCTGATTAATACAACTGAACACAATTTCGAATGTGTGAAAATTGAAGATGTTTTTTAAATTATGTACATGAGCCGATGGACAGACAATAATTCAATTAATTATAATTACATACACATATCTCTGTTCAGATGCACTTCAACATTCATCCGAATTTTGTTATTTAGTATTGCAACTCTTACTAAATATAAATATTTTCAATATTTGCAGAAATTAATAAGCAAAATTTCTTTAATATTACAGTTTGTGAATATGATCTAAATATAAATATTGAGGTTAGATGACATACGATATTCATTTCAGTAAAAGATCTGACCTATTTATTCAATACAGCAACACACAATAATACCGCATAAAACGTAATTCGTCTCGCAATCTGTTAAACTGGGTTATGCGTAAAATAGAGGAGAATCAATTCAGCGTAGCAGTAGTAAAACGCACGTCTGAATGTGACAGATACAAGACAATCTGCGCTTTTACATCGCATCATTACGGGAGATAATCAAAGTGAAGCTGTAAAACCTGGATAGTGTGCAATCACTGTTAACATAAGTGCCGAATAATTTGAATACTGACGCGCGCGTACAGTATATGCGTGTAAAATCTTGTCGGGGTATTATTGTACAGAGATAGAGGTTTCTATGTAACGAGGTGCTTATATAGAGACATAAAACAATGTACGGCCACATTTATACGCCTGTAATGTTTAATAAAATGAATCGCACGTATAACAACGTAACTAAACACTGTGTGTGTGTATCGTAGTATGCTGTGCCACAGGGCCTATATGAACGAACGGATGCACATCGGATGCATGGATGTTCTATTATATTGGTAATATGCAAAAGTGATTGTCGCCTGCAGCCCAAGTATGATTACTACTATAGCATACAGGTACTGATGGAGCGGAAAACTGAAATAATGAGATCATTGTTAAAGATTCCAAGATAAAAACTTCTAATAGCGCAAATCCTGGCATAAAATATAGTGAGACACGGACCTGTACTAGGGAATATCTTACAGGAAAATATTATTCTCAGAATGAACATAATTATTTCTATGCATATTATGTCATTTAACAACATGTAACATTACAATTATACGGAATTTCCTTTAAAATTGTCAATAAATATTAATTATTAAAAATAAATAATTGACTTGACAATAAATTGTATTATACAATTCAAAACACATATTTTTTATTGTGAAATAAAAAAAAATAGAGTTTCATAATAGCGTACAATGATTCGGTAAATTTGTTCATGAAATATATATAAAAACATTTCATTGCCATGTTTTCATTCTATTCAGCTATTCTATTACAGAGAGGCATTGAAAACGCTTTCGTTTTTCCATTGTGATACGTAGCGCAAGTGCGTATTGGCGCAGTTGTCCATTGTTGTAATAGAAGTGAAATGGTCTCGGTAATTGAATTAGTAGAACGTAAAAATGGTAGCAAGTTGAGCGCGGAGCAATTCGGTCTCGACACTGACATCAACAGACTGGCATGCTAACCACTCGGTCACCGGGTCACTCAGCAGCTTTAGTGTAGAATCGTGGTCTCGTCATCATCATCAACAACAACAACATCTACTAAGAGTACATACATATATTCATATTCCATGTTACAGTGTTAGATATATCAACATCCACTACTAGCCGTAGTGCTTCCGTAACGAACACTTTTTCACAGAATATAAACAAACATGCGTGGCTGTTGTTGTTATTGACGAAATAGTACGGCCAGTGAAAGTGAGAGTCGATTCAGTTATGAATCGTGGAAACCGATTCACACGGGCGCTGTTTATCAATCGCACCGCACACCTACTAGTACACACTATATGCACGACAGCTGGCGCACTTTTTAATCAATAATAAGCAGTCAACAAACCGCCTGATGATAGTAGTAAATATTATCAACATTCGCTCACACATGTACACAGTGTGTGTGTGTGTGTGTGTGTGTGACGTACCCTACACATGTGTATTTATATGTAGTACAGGCTGGCAAGTCCGTACTAGCTTGCATGTTCACGACCCGAACTTGACAACGAACCTAACCTTACCTTAGACTCATCACAAAACAAGCACAAGTTTACAAGTCGGCGAGAATTTCTAACACAGAATCAAAGGTTAAAATGAAATGAACACATCGTACCGTACCTGTATTGATATAATGCATAGTGAGACGTATCCGAATCCCGGAGAATTATCTGTCTGTGTCGTTTGATGAGCAAAATCAAACACACTACTAGTAGTCAAGGTCTCCACACCACCAAAACATACAAAGTGTCACTGAACTAACAAGATCCTCACACCTGCACAGCACCAATCACCAAACCCCACACTGTTCACTGCACCCAAGCACTAAATTACAACGATACAAATGTACTAACACATGAATTATAACAAGAAATCGCACACGTCCAAGTAAAGGTTGTTTTCAATATGGCTGCGCTCAAAACTCGGCTATTTCACAAAGATTTGTTGACCCTGACGGGCAAGCGACGAAACACTGCTTGTCTATTGGTTGCTATACGGCAGCTCACGCACTCATTGGCTGGATTCAAGGTTACGAGCAGACGTTTACATGCACCTGTCAATGTTAGTTGTTGCAAAATACGCGAGTAAAAAGTGCCACACAATTATTCCCGGACCCGTAATTATTTCTTTCCAAATATCGTGGCTTTTCTTAGTTACATCACGGTCAGTTTTTATTGATATGCGAGCGCGGTAAACACATGCGACCACAAGAGATACAGACTGCGCTCTCTGTTGTTTCAATTTGAAACCAAATTGAAAGTGAAAGTTAGTACATAGTTGTACTAGCTGAGAGCGCCACATGTCTAACGTGGCAATGAAAGTTCAAGGCTTATACATGCATGTATGAATTAATTTAATCATTTAAATTTTAAAGCGCGCAACTAAAAAATGTTTATAATTCTTACATCACACATATTTTAATCATTATTTTTCCTTAAAAACAATTCAGATAATTATATCAGAGCGTAAGTAAGGTTCATTGAACGACATTTAACACCGATATAAACACGAAACTATACAACACAACAACGATTCACTGACATATGAACATTAACATTACCTGTAATCCATATCCACGTTGTTACAGTAGAAGGAACTCATTGAACAAATGTCCATTGAAGGTATTATTTGGTAGGTTAGTTCATCTTACATCTTCATGCAAATATATTGTATTTTCGTAAGAATTACAGAATGACATAACTGTCACTAGTGCACCAGACTGAACGGTAACTACAAATAACGTTTTTAATCATGTGAAACCATAGTACAAACGCCCGCAACGATGATAGCAAAACGAATAACCAGGAGACGAAGTACCGAACGAACGAACGGAAGAGATACACGCGTTTCGGATCCCGGTGCTTGACAACAAAGTTGCTAGGCAACGGACAACGCGTCACTATGTGATTTGTCACGTATGCGCCATAAGCGGCGTTCCATCGTATATATTTTATAATTTACTTACATAATAAGACGAAATTATGTCATTACCCTGTTAGGATCAATAACGCAATTCGTAATTTATAATTTTGTTGTTTTCATGATAAATTTACATGCTAACAACGTGCATAATACAACTGCTTGTACGAAACAATAAGATAACTAAGTTGATTAACATTAGTACTATATTAGTGTTACACAATATTAGAACTTGTTAATTTAAACAAAAACGTATTAAATATGTACTCAATGATCATTACAGTAAGGCTAGTTCTAAAGTAGTGTAAGAAATGATATAAATATCTTTATAAAAGTACATTAGTTTTATGAAGTTAACAGTGTGTTCGTTACTCTTTTATTCACAAAACAAACACAGTAATTCTAGTTTCTACTTTTAATATCTCACTGTTTATTTAGATTACAAATGGCTTATGAAAAGTAAAAATGTATTAATTTTTTCACAGGATAAATGACGAGACGTGCATAATCTCAATATTTCGCCAAATATGCATGTTTAGTCTACAAATTGTGTAGTTTACGTATGTTTATTTATATTTTTATTATACAATTGTCTATTAAATGAACTTTCATTAGAATTTGATTCTTTTTATATGCAACACACGTAATAAATTTTATATTCAAAATACGTACATACTACGTAATAAAATTACCACAATCTCTATTTAATTAATAAACTTTTAATAAGCAATAACAAAAATAAAATAGATAAAGTGAAACTTTTAATTTTTAATAAATAAATCATTAATTATAGAAATAATTCCGATATTAATATGCAAATAGAGTTATAAAATATGTTATACAAACAAAATGAATAAAATGATTTGGAATATATTAGATAACGTCACTTATATTACTTTTTTGTTTGCGGAAAGTAAAATTTGTAGTATTTGAAAATATATGGACAGTTTTATTGCTTACGTTGTAACGAGCATACCAGATGCTGCCATATATGATGACCTCTGCGATATGTTAAAAATTCCATGCACTCTTGATCCGCACTAAAGTTAAATTTCTTGTTTTGCAAGATATTATCTCTACCATTTGAAATCATAACCACTTTAGAACCATCTTTAATGATAGCATGAAATTTATTATATAAATATGACGTAAATATTGGTTTAAAAACAATTTTATTGCATCGTTTAAATGTAATTAACTAAATGTCAGGTAGTTTATTTCTACTAAATTAATGTTGCTATTTCCCAGTTGCAAATATGCAGTATATATTTGCAGAATGATGTCGAAAAGTAGCGATAAATTTTTATTTTATAATTTAATTAATAATATGGATGTCAAAGACATGAGGACAATTTATAGAAATAAAAGAATTTTACAAAGATTGTAAAACGGCGAATAGTGCCTATTATCGTAGAAAATAGAAATGTTAAGTTTGCTAAATGTATTGCGACATTTACTAGTGAGGAACATTCGATATGATTCATGAAATTAACTAAAATATTATAATGCATGATAAACATATAAAATATGAGATACATTTGCATTTAACATTTATTATTTAATATCTCATATGATATAGTTATATGCTCTAACCTTAATATTTAGACATCACGAATATATAATTGTAGATTTATATTACAGCATATAAATAACAATATAATCCTAATTTGCAGGAAAATTCATGACTGTTGTACTAACATAAAGTGGTGTAAATAAATAATGCAATATTTTGTAGTAGGTATTTTATTTGTGCAAACTTTATCACAACAGGAATGGTAAATTCGAATTATACAGAACACTTACGTGCCTACCTTAGTCGCATTACACAAGTTATATATCGGTAATATCTATTATGCAGCTAGAACTGCACGATCATAATTATTTGGTAAGCGCTATCATTTATTTTTTTTCTTGTTTTTCTACTTTTATTTTACCATCGATAACATATTTGCTACTTGCGGTACAAGTTACAACAAAAAGTACAATATTATTAATATTTCAACAAATATTAACAAATTGCTTGAACTGAACAGACTAAATGTAATAGTACCACACTTACAGAGTATTCATATATGTAATGTCAATAAAAACTTAGTACAAAATAAAATTCGCTGATATTCATCAAAAGGCAGCGTAGATAAATACACTGATATAATTTTATATAAATTACGTCACTACATATAATTGGAACAAAGTTTTGGAAACATATCTACTTAGGTATATTCAACTTTACATACCACATCCAAAGCTTCATATATAGTTTTCGAAAAATTAACCAAAATTCATTCAGTACACTATCAGTAATTATTTTGACGGTACCAAAATAATTCAACAGTGCACTGTTAATAAGCGTAGATTGTTTTACAAGCAAACTAACAACATTAAATACGATTTGTAAAAGAAATATAAAACAGTAGTAGAAGTTGTTGAACACAGTTGTGTCAAACGCGAATGGAAATCCATTACTGACTAGTGCTACCATCTGCACGGGAAAGTTAGTTGTAAATGGCGCGACGTTCAACTTCAGCACGCTGGCGCCACGGTCGCCGATCTATCCTCTGGATATCGCTGTGAGAACGCTCTGTAACATGTTAGTAAACATAATTAGATACACGTATTACTTGTTCAATACTTAATGAAATTATTTACTTATTTACTGAAGACTTCTGTGTTAGCATTGACCGACACAGATTGAAAATAAATGGATGTAGTTTTATTTGAGAAAACATGTACCTCTGAATTTTATGAGCTGCGGAGCAGTATCCTGTGGGTATGCCGACCGTTTGGCGATGACATCGACAGCGGCAGTGGTGCCGCTCCTAGTGGCAGATCTGAAGGAGCCCCTGAGGGACGCTGCCTCGCCCTCCAATGCTGCACGTCTGTCGGAACGTCCGGTACGTGAGACGCAGTACACATCCTCGCTGTGTCGGTACGAGGCCACTGAAGCGGCCTCCAGGGTACCGTCGTACGAGCTGATGTCTATGTCAGTTAGCACTGCGAAAAGCAAAGAACATCATCATGTAGTTACTTCTGTAATGTTTACGTCACGAAATCTTCTTGTAGCGTTACCGTACAAAAATGTTTAACAAGCTGCTGTGTTCATGAACAATTATAAGGTTTCATTTAAGAAAGTATTTTAGTCGTATTTAGATTAAAGTAACCATACTGAAGTGAAATAATCTCTTATTGTACAATAATTTTATTACCAGCAACCACAGTAGCACTCCCGAATTGCGGGATGCATACAGATGTTTACTTGAACACTGTTTAGTGTTGTTTATTTTAAACATTTTTAATAATCATCTTTGAAACTTTGATATTCTGTTGCGGAAGTTCAATATTAATGTATGGTTATTGTTCTATTTATAAAGTTCAAACAATGTAACAGAAATATTTGCCCATTTTCAATAAAGCATGAAATACGTAAACAGAATACTGTTATTTTATCTGACTGGTAAACCACGGTAGTTATATTGTAGAAGTTCTTAAGAAATCTATATAGTACACAGCTACATGATTTTTCGCAGAAAACTATTGTTTATGTTTAAGTGTTACCTATTCTTGTACGTTAATTTATTGTTTCAACTCACGACAAGCTTACGTGACGTCAATAGAACAAGCATGTATTACATAGGAAAATTCGTATTCAGCTTTTCAAACAATACTATTTTTATTTTAATCTATAACGAATGAAAAACACAAAACGTAAATATTTTATTGAATTGTTCATTCTTGTGCATGAAAGCAATTTAATAAATCTTGAAACAGCAAGCGAGTAATATGTTCTGTTCAGAAGAGACGCAATGTTTATAGAATTTCAATTTCTTTTAACACTCTTCTAGAAAATTGTTACTGCAGCATATAAACACAAATATCAAATGAAAAGAAAAAGAAACTATATTTTTCCTGGAACGAAAGTAAAAAAAGAAAAGACAAAATCTGTAAGCGTTGCCGCAAAAGCGGAAATTCAGTTCAATAAAAATAATCATCTGTACGCGGAAAATTGCAATTTTCTGTCCTCGTCTAAACTCATCGTGTTAGTTAGTGTGTACAAATTTATAAAGTGTTAAAGAAAGTATGACACATTATAGTGTGATTTCCTTTAGAGTTAACCTGAATTACACGTGTAATTAGTGATAGAAGACGGATGATTAGCAAACTGTCACCTTGAAATTCAAATGAAAGTGTAACATCGCTTTCTCAGTCCATTTTTGTACGCGTTGTAACAGGTTCGACCATTGACAAAACAATAACGTTCCTGCATAGTGGTGGTACACTGTAGTGACATTAGTATGCGTGGCTATATTCAATTTAGAAAAATATGACCGGTTGCATAGGTACGTTTTATTGCAAACAACATGGCTCTTTATTAGCATATAAATTGATGTAAACACGAGAATGAAGCTACTGAGAAAATTATATTTCATTATTTATTGATTGGCCTATTAATGGCAATAAGTTGACTTGAC
Source organism: Calosoma granatense (assembly GCA_022063505.1). Classification (NCBI taxonomy): domain Eukaryota; kingdom Metazoa; phylum Arthropoda; class Insecta; order Coleoptera; family Carabidae; genus Calosoma; species Calosoma granatense. The sequence continues at coordinate 322,047 of JAGJTL010000073.1, read as the reverse complement.
GTAAATTGTAAATTAAAGTTCTAACGTTAACGCGTATCCAACAAATTTGTTTTGTGGCGTATTTCGAATATAAAACCAATTTTATGCCATGTTATTACATTAATGTTGTTTTTGTTTTATTATCTTTAGAAAATGTACGTAGAACATGGATGTTCAATACTGAATGGAAAAATAAATATATATTCCTAGTTTGTACGACTATATTTTATCCTTAGATACAATTTTATCTCTATATATTTTTAATGTAACTACATCATTATTCATAAAGGAAATTTTTCTCATCACACAGCGTTGGACTAAGACGAGTGAGCGTAAAATATAATTTTACTCGTAGATAACGAACATCCGCTGTCGGACGAACAGTGTGCACTGTCTTTTTCTTTGACAAGAAAAACCCTAACGATGTTTCTTTTGATCCTTTCAAGTATATCTATGCCTATTAGTAATTGTAAGCTTTCATCAGCACTTAAAATACAGCGTAGAGAAATGAGATGTAACTGTATGTCACCGTCAGTATTACACATTGTGCAAATGCAACTGATTATTACATACATATGCACATGTACATTATCACTATCTGCAGTGAAAGTATCATTACGCAGTAGTAAAGAAATTATTCACTATACAATATGGAAACCAGTCATTCATACATAACATTTTAACTATCATATACAGTGTTAAAATATTGTATATACTGCATCAATAGAACGTAAAATATTTTCAATAAATAATTATGTTTACTGTTCACGCAATATTCACTAATGTAATATATTTACAGCCAAGGAAATAAGTAATATTAAAGGTAGCCAATTAAATTTTATGAACTTCTCAATGTCATTTGTATGCGTACAAATGTGCAAGGTCGGTAATTCTTTTAATCGTTAATGAGTAATTGTTTAGTCAGACAAAGGTATTAATATTTAACAGTTAAATATTAGTAAGTTAAAATTTAATTAAACATTTTTATTATTCCTTGTTGATAAATTATTGACCTTAATAAATTTGCAAACTGCATATTATACAATTTGAGTTAAACTGACCTATATCTAAAAATTATTAATGCCGGATTTCTAGGATGAAGTACAACAATATCTTAAAACTTACGTTGATTACTTGATTCTAGATATATTGAACTTCGTTCTAGAAAACCAGACATTAGAGAAGTAGAAATAATGTTGACTTACACGAGAGCCTGTTATCGGCGTTGTCCTGTAGTGTCCAGGTGTCTGGTTCTTCCATTCGTGGGTCCCATTTCCGTTCACGTCTTCTTACCGATTCATCCCCGCTGCTCCCACCGCGGGCCGTGCTCACCGTGTCCGTTGGTAGTGCGCGCACATTCGCTACAACACAACCATCAATAACGTACAATAAATACACACAGTCAGAGTAAGTAATGGAACAGCAAGAAAAACAACAGCAACAACAAAATTCTAATAGATTGCACTGGCACTGTTTCTGTGTGGTCTTCAGGGTTGGGCCTCAACATTTTATATGTAATTGAATTGGAAGAACTGAAAGTTATTGTACACGGTTGACACTTGTAAAAAAGCGAACAGGCAGATTCACAAAAGAGCATTCTACAGAATGAGTTCAAGTGAATAGTAATGTAAATATAATTGTAGAACATACAATTTCTTATGTTCATTTTAATATGATTTGTTTCTTTCTGTGAATATGTCTAGTTTTTATTTTGAAGGAAATTATGTTTAACTTATTTTAGATTTTTCTACAGCTGACATTAGTAGTAAACTGTAGCTGTGACTAGGTTTAGAAATAGATAATTTAATACACTTTTGTTTAATTAAAATATATGATATGACGTGATATGATTCATACATAATTTAATGAAAAACCATGAAATAAATGAATGATTGTTCTACTTTCGAAATGAAGCAAGGAATGTAAATAATGGTTATTAAAATGGTTACATTACGGAATTAATTCAGCAAATTAAGGGCATATATTTGCACATTGTCCAGCTTTTATATCGAGTCATGCTGGGTTTATATATGTGTTAATTTATTTATTTAATATTCATAATTCATTGAATTTATAATTATATTCGAGTTATTCTTTAGCATTTTACAATTCAGCTAATCAAACTGTTATATTTTCAGTTACATTTATTTTCAAAATACAACAATGTTTTATGAAATATAATGGAAATCAAATATTAAACTCAATTCAATTCATGGAAATTTTTAAATTATTGTGTATTTTAAAAATTCAATTGCACACTGAAATCCTATTGTATTAATATTTTTCATTGAGCATTTTTTTTAAATATTTTTTGTAGAGGTTTTTTTTAAACTTTTATTTTCCAATCGTAAAAATTTTAAATGAATTTAAACAAAAAGTTACCATGTGCCTATGAAACTGTGATGTGACACTATTGTCATTGAATTTTTTCATTCGGAAAGTTCAATATGCAATCTGTACGTGCAGCTGTGCAAACGGGTAAGTATACATATGTGGGTGACACGTAACGTATACGTATACTTTACCGAGGCAGACGAGCGTGCACGTGTGTACGTGTGTGTGAATGTGATCCCGTGAGCCGGATAAACAGTGTTTATTCGAACTCGGAGCAATCACGGATTAGTAAATATTGGTCGTGTTGATGAACAAGTGCCGTGTCAGCAGTGTCACACATACGAGAATAGTGATACAGTTACTAGAACTCACACACACATACATTCAGCAAGAGAAATAGTATGAAATATGTCTGAACACGAGCTCATAAGAATACAAAGAGGTAGAAAAAAAGGTGGAATATATTCTAGAATATACATTTGTAAAAGATACTGCTTATATCTTATCATAGCCTCGAGTAGAATTAGGACAAACATACATACAAACATAAAATACATTCATATTTCAATATACAAAATAGATACATATAAAAATATACATTCTAAATAAACGTGTACATTCACACAGATACCAGCACAAAATGTGAAAATGTACTTTACGAAAAATCACATACTATATTTTTCGTAATCCACCAATACCTACATGGTCTCAATTCATACATAAACCCTTTTCTATACAGCTATCTTATACACACACACATATAACTTTTGCATAGCCTCTACTAGTGAAATATACGTATACATATACTCTATACATACATACATGTATATGTCTATTAATATGAATAGACGGACAAGTGTATACAGATGTGTTGTAGTGAATAAAAAAGTGCGTGCGAGTGCTAAAACGTTACGAGGCACTTGAGTACGCGCTGTGCCATGTCGATCATACGATTCGATATTCGATACCGTCAGCGTTTACAAATGGACTACAATCAGAATACATTCACACACACACACACGCACACAGATACATAAAGCGTTTTTTTTCTGCTGTGTCCAATATTGTCTGACAGTCAGAACATTAACATTTTTGATTAATAAACAGATAAAACGTAAACGTACAAATTTAATTACGTAGCAGTTTGTCAATCAAGTTATCAGCTGTTATGGAAATGAGCTGGTAATTTGATTTTGCAGACAGAAAAACGTTTAATCTCATGTAATTTTATAGCTGTTATATATAGTGGTTACGATGAGCGATTTTTATGAATGAACTCTACATAAACATGTAACAGTATTTATAAGTCTGGAATTATATATCTGTATTCTATTTTATTTTTCGGTAGATTCAATGATATATTTTTTTAAACTTAACCAATATAACTAGCTATAGTTAATTTTTCTAATTTGTAATATACAGCGAATTTTAATTATTCATATTATGTGTCATAAAAACCGGTATGTATCATGTAATGTAAAGTTCATTAAAAATGCATTAGTGTAATATATATGTGTTACATTGTAAACATGAACATTACATTTATATAATTAAATTCATTCGGAAGATTTTATTCAAACATACACATACTTGCAAGGAGTGTATTATTCTGTATCTCGTTGTGTTAGCACGCGTAACCGTTAGCAAGTGGAATGCAAATAGCAGTAATCATATTCCGCAAACACAACTAGGAACACTACGTTTATTTAGTAGTGTTTGCATAATTTCTCATTCGCGATTTTGGTTGCATGTTTATTTGACAATGCAAAGGTCCTATTTACCGATTGCCATGTACAACGTCAACAAACAATCTGTTATTTAGAATAAATCACCGGATTATTGTACTTCAAAACATTGCTTATCAGTGTATTACATTCAAACCCTCTGCACTATAACTGAATTATCGGAATAGTTGTACATTTTGTTAAAAAATTATCAGTATGCATCATTCAATATGCATGAACAGTGATTAAGGGTGAAAATTCACTAACGGGTATATGCATTAGAGAAGATAAATTTAAATTGAACTTACGTATTTTTTGTCGTGCCGCTAGCCATTCCTCCAGCGAACTGTTGATCGAGTTATTGTTTTCACGTTTGCCCATATCATGGGAGAACTTCAATGCTCTACGTCTCTCCTTGCTGGTGAGCATACACTCCTCCAGGAGTTCGAACCAGTCCTCGAGTCCTTCGCCAGCCCTCAGCAGTATCTTACCGTCGCGTCCTAACTCGAGTGAGACGGTACTGTAAGTTTTTTTGTTCACCCATTCGACTTTGTCCACATCGACTAGTTTGATCTTGAAGAGGAACTGGCCCATCTCGGAGATTCTGTCGGTGCCGGAAGCACGGCGGAAACAGTGCAGGTAGTCCCTGGTCAGTACGAAGTAACGCTCTTTCCATCTTGAGAACAAACGATCACGTTGTTGCCACAAGAGGCCGCGTTTGATGGCGTGGTAGCCGGTCTCTTTGCCAAAGTTACTTGGTATCAACGACTGAAATTATAATATACAATATTTATAAGTATGATACAATATGTATGAACAGAAAAAGCTTAAACAAATATCAAGTGTGGTTTAAAATATCAATGTACATTTTTTCTTATACATTTTAATATTCGTAAACACTGTAATTCATATCGGATCGGTTAAATCGGACAATTCAATATGAGCGACGAAATGTAGAATCTGTGCCAATGACGTAATACTCGCAAATTCCGCAATATGTCAATAATTCATCCGGTTCGAATGAATTGTCAAATTAATGAAATAATTCCCCGCTGCTATTTGTTTACAGACGTAAATTAGTTTAGATTTCATTGGCGTTTCATTGAATTCCACGAATCCATCTGTATATGGAATAATCAGCTTGTGGAACATAGATTATGGGCTATTCAAGTGTATTTGCATTACATGGAATTACAAGCCATGGAAATTACACGACCAAAACAACAACTACCGAAGATAATGCAGCAGAATTTCTTTTCTATGTAATTTTCTATACTATACAAGCATGTAATAATTCACTTCTGTAAAGAAAATTCTATAAAATGAAAAGTAGAAATTTATTTCTTTACAATCTATGGCCGAAGTACATGTGTTTGGATATTTAAATTATGATGACATACTCATTTAGGTTTTTTTGTAAGTACGTGAAATATTTTGTATTACTTATATGCGGAAATATGAGTGAAAATTGTATATATTTTTCGAAAATTTCTTTTTCTAAGAATATTAAGAGGATGTAGTGTGGTTATGTTTCCTGGTGAAGGGCAATAACCAAAACCAGACTAGAGTGGTTCGGCATGTATACGTACTGTACAGTTTAGAATTCCCGAAACTGGTCGTATACAGGAAACTGGACAGTTCGATGTCAGAGATGATAACAACTTGTAGAAGATAACACGAGACAGGACCATATGAGACATACCATACACCGGCCATACTATACTGTACGTACAAATATACACGTACATATGTACGTACGTACCGACGTAAAATTGTGGCTGAAGCCTGACATGTAACGAGTATTACAGAGTTTAGTGTTGTCATACATTTTTTACGAGTACACAAGAATGTTGCGAAGCAAAATTGAGAAATTTCGTTGAAAGGAAAAAAAAAACATGAAATATGACAATGATTTTTTAAAAGTGCATCAAATATAGAACGATTTTAAAAGTACTTCCATGAAAATATTATTATATTAATGTAACATTAATTATAATGAATTTGTTTACATACTATAGTATGTATTTGAGAGAAACATTGGCAATTTAATTAATAATTCTATTAGTACACATATATAATTATAATATTCGATATTTCATATGCGTTGCAATCACTTCCAGCTAAAATAACATCAGATTAATGCATTTTAAAATGAAATGTGTATTTCATATGTGCATACTTAAAAAAAAGCTTTTAACAGTTAACAAGGATGCCGGTTAAATGCAATTATAAACGAATAATGTCACAATCAAAACGGGTACTGCATTATTTAGTTCAATACTACAAAATGGATCGTAGGTGGATACATTACCAACAAACTTTAGTTTGCAAAATGCATCATCGTGAATTGAAAATGCACTGGCTGTTTCCTATTATTTATGTTAAAAACCTTTTTATTTCAGTTTCCGCAGCTTTTAAGCGCTAATTTTTGAAAAACCTCTTTGTACAAGTTATTTTGCATATATCCTGTGTTAAAAGCGCATGCAGTAATATTATTTGTACATAAAATGTACCACAGTAAAAATATTTAACATGCTTTCCATGTGTAATATGATGTCAAAGGAACCTATATATTACATTTCCCGGTATCTATACTGTTTTATGTATTGTGTTTTGACATTATATTACATTATTATTTAATCATAAAAAATGTACAGTGTTTTTGTATCTATGCGAAGGTAAAATTAAATAACAAAATATTACATGGTAATAAAAAAACATGCATATACTGTTGTGTTTGTATCATAAATTCAGTAATTATTTTAATAATAATAATTCATTTATACACATTACATTACCACTATATAATTTTGAAAATTAAATGAAATCTTATTAATTTCATAGAAAATAAAAATGGAATTAGATTATATTTTAAACAATTAAATAAAAATTAGTGACATACAAAAACAAATTGTCAGTGTTCCGTGTCGTATTTAAATGTAACTGCTTGTTGCGAGTTATAATTACTACACTATGAAACAATACTCACCATTATAACAATCACAGTATCACTTTAATGAACTACACATAGTTTTAATTAGCCAACAAAAACATGGAACAATATAAACATGTGCTTACAATAAACTTGACTGATAAACACGCATTTAGAATATAATCAGCGATTGTCTACTGTTGTGTTCAAGCACATGTGTGTGTGTGGAAGGGCAACAACTAATACTGGTATAACAGCAGATAATCAGGCTGCAACGAGTTCTTTGTGTGCAAGTGCATGGTCGGATCAAAGCGTGCGTTGGTTATCGTCACACACACATACACACAGAACGATGTTTAATTACTAGAAGCAATTATTAACAACAGTTCGTGTAAGGAAGGCTGTGTGCTGAACGCTGATAACCCGTTGTCACCACAGCTTCCTTTCTCAACAAAGAGATGGCGTGCGTGCGCGCGCATGCGCGCTACTACAAAAACACACATCAATTGTATATCTTATCAGTTATTGTGGTAAGGGTGATAACGGTGACCAATGCTGAGAGAAACAACTGAAATGTATTCACCGGATATAGTATTTTTTGTTCTTTTATAATCGGGATGAGACGATAAGAATTCTGAATTTCAGCTTGATTTCCCTGAACAGAGAGTATTTATTCCAGGATTAGATTGAACTGTATCAAAAACTTACCCTGTTTAACTTTGAGTTAAATATTTTATATTCATAATCAATTCTCAGAACTAAGGTTACTGAACAAAATAAGATTATAAAGTTGCTAATATGTAGATAGATACATGCAAAATACACTGTGTATAGAAACTTATTCATTTTATTTTTGAATATATAATAAGACGCAAACTTTTCCCATAAAGATTTCAATTAGAATCTATAAAGTTCTGTAATTTGAAAGTTATTAAAAGTTGCAAAGAGCATAAATAGTCATTGCTGTATCTGTATTTAACTTTTATAGCAAAGCACGCTTAATTACGGAATTAAGGGTACTCTGATAAGATTGTTAATTATGCTCATTTATCCAACGAATAATTACCTATTCCTTTGTCATGATCCAAATCTCTCTGCTCTGTTCTGTTCTGTGAATCATGTAATATATTAATTCAATTGTAGTGGGACATGTTGTTCGTAACAAAGTTAGATTTGCTAGACGTAGCAGATCATTGGATTATTCATAAATTAGCCTACAGTGACCACGTGTATCAGACAAGCTAGAATATTTTACTCTAACAGCCAACGCTCTTAAAATTACACGAAATATTTACTAAACATTTATCTAATGACATACACATTCAGATAACAATATAAATTTAAATGAAACGCAGAAACAAGTCTCGTTAATGGTAATAGCAAAAAATAAATCAATCAATGAATCAGATATCTATTCACAGTTCAGTACACAACAATCCTTTCATACCAAATACCGTAATTACACTTGCGCAAAGTATTTAACAGCTAGTCACTGGAACGGTTAAATAGGGAATTGATTACGTACATCGCAGTTAACCATGAACTAAAACTCGAATGTTTGTCAATAAAAAAAACACACGCCTGTACCGACATGTTTAATTGATTGTACTATGTAACTGTGTACGTACATGGAAGTTATTCTTAATTTTCGCGACAGCTGATTACATTATCTGAGGCATGTCAAATATGTCCTTGTTGACATAGATAAAGTACAGCATCGTCAACCCGACTGAATTGTATTCGCATCTTATTCTCAAGGATATCGTATCATTTTCAGATACTAAATGCTTCTGCTGGACATGTCACAAACATGTTACACATACATACAACTATTTGAGGAACATTATCAAAAATGAAAGCTTAGCATTCTGTTATTTACATACACTTCAATGTTGTTGCCTAAAGCAGCATATTATGATTTCGGGTATGCTAGAGTTGTTATTTGAGCTGAAATATTTGTAAAGGATAACCAGCTGACAAATATACATATATATATTAAACGTATGACCTAGTTGAGAAAATTACAAATGTTTAACCTACAAAGTTAGTTACTCCTATATAGTGTTGTGTAATATTCTAGCTATGTATACATGTATCCGTCATCTTTTTAAAAACTAACACCTCTGTCAGTGTTTACGTTTGCCGAGTGGTGTCTGTAGTGTAGTAATACACCATTGCCATGTCTGTGTTATGATGCAGTGCATATCGTACAGTAGTACTGCAAGCAGAGGGATTATATTCGAGTTTATTTTTAGTGAAAACCGAGTTTGTTTTGTTTAAGTTTCCGAACCAGGACTGCGCTAACCCGCCTAACATTAACACGTCACCCCAGCTTAAAACCGAATTAACAAAGACGCTTTTACAAAAATAGGTTTTATTTATTTTCGAGAGTAAATGTTTATGGAAATTTGAAAATCATGCATCGCGACCAGCTTGACTTTGGACGTAGAATACTGTTTTCATATGACAAAAGAAAATAATTGACTGAATTTAATCAAATATACTTTCAAGGACAATGCCAAATATTTGTCAGCTGTTTTTGTTGAGTGGAGTCAATGCCATTGATAAAACATTAAACAATCTAAAAATATATTAAGTATGAATCACTAGGATGGAAAAAAGCGATAGGCATCAGACACGATAATAGTACAGGTAAATAAATATAGGGCTCTGGCTGAGTGACTATATTTCCAGGTGCATGATTTTATTATTGTGTGACTACGTTTTTTTAACAACACGACCTACTTTATTTCTTAAGTAGGCATGAAATATTTTAGAAATACGGACCACAACAAGTTATATTAATCATTGTAAATAGCAATGTATTATTATTCTAACAAATCAATGCGCAATTTTAAGAACAATGGAAGCGATTAAAAATACATACAAATTTATTTATTACCGATAAAACGTAGACTACATATAAAACATAAACAAAAGAAATTATTGACCTCAACATCAATCGATAAGCGATAAAAAAGCCGACAATACATATTAATTCAATGAATGGTACATTCATTGTTTGTAATAAATCATACACGATAACGGCAATTAGTGGAAAAATTATGTTTCACTTGAATAACTTTGTAATGATATAATTAATAAAGTAATTAAACATCTGTTTGAGAATACTAAAAATAAACAACTCACATAATTACACATTATAAACATTATTTTAATTAATTAAACCTGTATTAAAATTATTTCACACCTATATTTGTTCATTATCAATTAATGTAATGAAATAAAATATTAACTAAATTGATTGTACTGAAATGAAAATATATTGGAATGAAAATTATTAATTAAATTCAATGCTTGTAAATGACAAATAATTTATTAGCCAGTGTTTCTCAAAATGTTACAAATGAGCGCTATAATTAATCTAGACAAGGTGACAAGAAAATAGAAACAAAAAGTGCTCAGACGGTTCTTTGTTTCTGAGAGTGCTTGTGCCGGTTATACATGTGAAAGCCCATTTTGTCTGAGTTCTTTTTGTTTAGAAGATCCTACGTGACTTATGACTGGCAGTATTTAAAACTGCAACATGTTTTTACATCTGTTGACTGTCAGTGAGGATTTAAATCTTGCGGATAGTTGGTGTAAATTTAACAGAGAATGTACGTGCAATTATCCTACAACATCTAAATATGTGAACATAATAAATTTTATTAATTCCAGTCATTATTTCATATGAAGATTTTGTATGATCTGAAAGCCTAAAATATGAATTATTCAAATGCTCTGATTAATATGTTACTATTTCTAATGATAAATAAAAATAGGGCAATGTTTAAACAATTATATTATGTTCAGTTTAACCAATATTTTTTACTGTAAAATAGAAAAATACAAGAAAAAATTCAAACAAAACCGTCTACATATACAAAAATTATCTTTTCTTTTTTACGGCGAAACAGAAGAATATAAAAACCGGCAATCTGGATTAACTTCGTCAACTTCACGCACGGAACGCAGAAGATCCTAACCTAGATTTTTCGCATTCGTTTGCAATCGTATGATTGTGTAAATCCAGCTTTAGTCACGTCTGAAACACTTCGCAATATATTCCGACGGAATTACAAATTTTCTGAATCGGTGGTGCGTCAAATTTTATAGTAATTGCATCATTTTTATCGAACGATGAGACTTCCACTGCACATTTGCATTGCAAACATGCTGTATTACTCACTCTATCAAGTAATCTAACCTTGCCATGAATTCAAATATCCTAAACTAAACTTCCTACACTCTGAAATCCCAATTATCGAATGAACTGCAAAGTTAATAATTTAAAATAATAATAATCTTTTACAGGAAAATAAACATATTTCAAATTGTAATATGAGATGTTGTTTATGTATAAAACTAAAATATTTTCAGTAAAAATATAATGGTAAAATTATATTTATATTCAAAACTGCGTGACCAAACATTAAACAATTCTAAATTTACAAATTTTGTGCATAAACGTGCGAACCTTTAAATTTTTAGAAAATATTATATTTAACAACTGTTTACAGACATCGTGAGACAAGTGATTCTGTTGTAAATTGTAACCAGTGACACGTATCAAAGTCCCCTGGCGCTCCCACACACAGGACTTCCTGCCCCCCCACGCACCTATAAATAATTCCTCTCGATAATATAATATTCAGCAGTCATCCCATCATCCGGGGGACGGGGACGAACGTGTATGCGCTTGCGCGCGCACACTCACTTCAAAACAATGACTAATCGTTGGAGACAATTATGTGCGATATTCAAAGATGATAATTATTACCGTCTGGTTCTACAGTGAATGACACAGAGACGTGACGTGCAATTCTATACGGGAAATGAATTGCAGATGAATGAATGGAAGACACTGCTTTTACATAATTTCTCCGACAAGCGGATGACATCCGCCGCCATATTTGTTCGCAAGCTTTTAGGTTAGAACTGTGTTACTGAAAGCATATTTATTCTACTGAGTAATATAATGGTTATTTTGATTGAAATATATAATTTTCTCAAATTAACGTTTATTACAAATTCAGCAAAGTACAATATATTTCATGCGTGCGTTCATTTGCAAGTGTGAAATAACAGTGGAAGTTCTAGAAAAATAATTCCACAAGTCCCAAGGCAGATACTGAAAGTATACCATTACTTAACAGAAATTTACTACATTTTCTACATTCACAAGTGAACTACCAAGGGGCCAGTAAAAATAAAATAATGGTGATTCGTACATCGTTAACTTAAACGTACCCTCTCATCTATTTATTTCTAAGACATTATTCTAATATAACTGCGTAACTTTTTAATGTGTTATGAGGTAATACTGAAATTAAAGATTTTAAAACTAAAAACTAGTAATATTTCTGATTTATAAGTTCGTTTTACTGATGCATTTTACAATCATAACAAAAAAAAAATTAAAAATATACTTTCATTTAAGTAAAATATTTTTATTGCCTGAAGCGCATGAAAACGGGAGTTTTAGAAAAACTTTCTTTTCATATTGCTAAATCGATGTGAAGATGTTATGCAAAATGAAATATACGAAATTTCGTAACAGACAAATATGCACATGTAACATTACATGTATTGATTGAAGTCGTTTATTTGTATAAGAATATATTCGAAAAACTTTTTATTACCTACCTCAACGAAAGTTTATAAATAACTTTATTTGATGGTTTGTAGAAAAAAGTTCAACTACTTTTTTATTGATGAATCATTAGCTATTCACTTCCATGTCTGATGTTATTTTGAAACAGGTAACCGAATAAACATATATGGGCTCAGACAAAATAAAATTAAAGATTCCATATGCATGTCTCATCATGAAATTGACCGACAAAGTTTTTTAAAAAATAGCATTGTATGCGATATGACAATATGCATGTGAATGAAATAAAATATTCACATTTGACAGATGCATTGGTTCATGAAAATCACTATTTATATTTTTTTGATTCTTTCTAAGAACTGGTATATAAATGCTCCGTGAACCGGAATAATGGACTGGTTGCGGTATTCACGGTGTTTTTAAATCGATACCGGGTGCAACCGTCACCGCCAACTACAATATTGCACGTTTAAAAACTCGCATCTCCGTCGGTAATGTGCGTTGAAACGTTTTACGTGTAGACATTTGCGCGGACAGCGCCAGAACTGAGTGTATTTGTGAATATAATAACCATAATTTAGCATTTCACAAACGTCATAACTTTTAAATGCTTCCAAGTCGATAATATCGCACCCGCCTGCCAGAACTTCGGCTATGAATTTGGAACCGTAACTGTACGTACTTTCCAGTTATTTTTTCTCAAATAAAGAATTATAACCGTCACTTAATGACGTCATCGTTTTCAAATTTATATTATAGATTATGTACGGAAATTTTTTTAGTTAGACTATTTTAAGAAACCTTGCATTGTACTGAGTTATTGTTGAATAAATAAGATAAAATATATCTTGTTACTACCTCGTGTAGAATGGATTTACGTTGAAAAGCAAATGCAAGATATTACATAGTCATTATTAATAATAACTTCGTTTAAAATTATTCACCAATTCTGTTATAAACAGAAATGTTCTGTAATCAAGTGTGAATTGTGTAGTACATATTTAAATCAATACTGATATTCCAAACACTAAAATTTAAATTAACTAGCCAGACATTCCAGGTCTCCATCTAAAACTGTATACATAGGTAGGACTAGAGCCAAGAATATCTAGGAGATAATGCCAAAGTATGCCGAGATTAGTAAAAAATTATTAGAAAAAAACAAAGACACTCAAATCTACCTTGGATTTCTATTTACGAGTTGGCGAAATCAATTCTTCACAGCGAGAGCAGCTTTGAAAACTATACAAATATATTAGCTTCCAAAACATTATCAAAAACACGTAAAATAAAACTGTCTCGTGCTTTCATTTTAATGCTATTCAAATAATAACATGGCAAAAATTTGGTTCACATTTGGAAACAAAACTTCTATAATTTGCACATATTACATGTACAAAGAATACAATCGATTATAATCTATAAGAATACATTAATTCAAGCAGAACCTGCATGTACTCGTCTTATTTTGTTTTAGTAAATACATCTAGACGTACGTACTTGATAAATGCAATTTTTCTTCCAAGATCTCTAGATATGAAATATGAATTTCAATTTTCTTAACTTCATTGTAAAAGCGCAGCGTAATTTTTCAAATGGCTGTGCACTCGTAATAATATTTTTTGCAATTCGCAAATAAATTTGATTGCTTTTGCAGATTTATTATAATACTAGCTAACACAGACAAAGATTTACTTCCGTCGGATTTTTCTTTATTTTCTTTGGGAAAATAAATTTCTTTTAGCAGATGAATTGCAGACTACATCGACGCTAAAGAAATAGGGAAGGTCGCGCTATGCTATGTAGTGCATACAGAAATGAATTATCATACAACCATAATATGTTTATAGCGGTTCTTTTTATGGTATATCAGTACTTCCGTACCGGATATACTATATTAAGATTGTTGTCAAAAGAATGAGTCTGAGTCAGACGAGATAGAGAGAATACACTGATAGTATCACACGAAATATGTATAATCATAATGCCGTACGTACGGTACTTACATCACAGTTTTATATAAGTCGTTCTGGTAATTAAGTAAAATGTTATAACGAGCTCACCTTGTAAAGAAAATTAATATAAGGCAAAAATGTAATACTGTTTAGAAAAAAAATTATATATTCAGGATAACCGATGTTTTCTGACGCAATAAGTTGTATACACAAGGGATCACGAAGATGGATGATGAAGTAGAATTCATTTGAAAGTGCAAGACATTAATAATAATTTCGCTATCTTTCAATCTAAATCTGTGTTATGTATAAACAGTAGCGTAATCAATAATTTACGTTATAATTCCTTGGTAGCTAATACTATTTCATGGTACAGAATTTTAGTTTTAGTAAGTTACAAATGGTTCTTTATTCTATAAAATATTCCTGTTTCCTAGTTTTGTCCGTGACTTTACATATCTTAAGTGGATATAGATATAAATAGAAGATTACGTTAAAAAGAAGCAGGGACTTAAAGAATGAATGGAACAGAAAACTATGTGTACGAACAGGAAATATCAAATAACAATATGAATAGTTTGTATTTGTGATCCGTGACTTCAATTAAGATGAAGTGGTAATTATTGATAGTAACTATGAGACAGGGATGCGACTGCCATATGTCAAGCAAACATAACTGGCATTAACATGCATCACACACTAACACAAGCACACCATATTCCACTGATAAATTAACTATAAAATATACATTAAAGGATCACAAATGCAGCGAAATGTATATAGGATATTCCGATTAAAAAAACCTTATTTTATGCAGAACCTATTCGCAACTGAAATATAAATATAGTATTCGCAAATTTATCTATTTTCATTAAGCCAGTGTTATTTTGACACATTTTTTAAATACCAACCTCTGTCTTTTTTTTTCCCTCGTAAACAGAAATCAAATATTTCGAATCTGTCGCTTTACACACATTTTTGCTTTTATATAAATTTTATAGAGTAGTTCAATATAGAAAAATATCAATAAAACTAAATGTATTTTCAATAAAAAATAGTAAATATCCTAGTTTATTTAACAAATTATTTAATAATTGTAGAACTTTCGATAAAAGGAATTGTTAAGTTTGTGCTCAATGAAAATTGTATAATAGAATATCCTTCTTACGTTCTTGGTATTATTGCAATTTATCAGAAAATACGATTTTCTTTTATAAATTCATAACTTACAGTAAAATACGTCTTCTATTCTGGTCTTGAGATGATAAAAACTAATATAAAAAGAAATTGTCTTTGTTATGAGAAGAACCCATAGTAGTGTTTATATCGAGTACATGAAACTGAAAAGCAGCTTATGTAGTTACAATATATTTCAGCATACTAGTAACTACTAGTTAAAAGCTTTTCAACCAATGAAACATCAAGCTTTATGACAAAAACCTTTTCATCCGCATTGTTAACAGATAATATTCTTTATAGTAAGAGTGGAGTACAGTGTAGACACATACGAGTATATACATATATGTATGTGTGTGTGTGTTGTAATTTCAATATACCGTTGGTTTCTTGACAGAGCCGAGTGTTTTCAAATTATCATCAGGACAAGGATGTAATAGTGGACATGTACCGTATATGCAAGTATATACATGCACTCTGCAGTATTGTAAAGAATGACACGCATGCGTACAGAGGCGAGGAGAACATTAATCAGAGTAGGTGTCAGAGCGGTGGACAGGCCCAGTTGGCACTACCATGCACTTTGTACAATTAATTACCTAAAGAACCAAACAGCACTGTCAGTTGTTTGTTTCTGGATACGACCAAAAACGGTGTTAAGCTTGTTGCCAAATGTTGCGAGGAACTGTTACAAAAAGGTTTATGTGACATGATGATTGTTGAGTAGGGTTGTACGCTATCTAAACTTGATGATACTCTTTAAATAATTTAATGAATTTATTTTCATGCTTTCCTGGGCTGTGGTGACAGCTAAACAAATATGTGATGTAGATTACAATAAATGCATAGCCTTGGAATAAACTCGTTGAAATAGATGACGAAAATAGTGTAACGTTTTTGAACCAATCTAAAGAAGCTTGTTCAAGCAATTTGAACTATAATTCTGGAATGGTTTCTTAATGAATGAGTTTTGGTAATGAATAAAACTACAACTAGAATGATGAGAGTTGATTATGAATTTTGATGCTTGGACATTTTGGGTATAATCGTGAAGCTATGCACACATCCTGTATGACAAATGTCTATTCTACGTGTCATCACTTGTGTGCTCATAAATAAACAGCTCTATGATTATCTCTGTGTGCCGCTGCTCATTTATATAAAGGTGAATGTATCGATAAACACTTTTTTTGTTGTTCTTGAACTTACATTAGATAATTTTGTGTGTAATTTCGTATTTTTATAATAATACTCCTAAATAATTGTGTATATCATACCATAAAACATGAAGAAGAAAATATTTAATATTTACGAAACTATTATTATTTAAAATGTACTTACAAAATACTAGGACGGATGGATTTTATACAGAAATTTGTTATCCTCTTACCTAAAACAAAACAATAAATATACATTAGTCAACGTTATATGTTAGATCAAAGAATTAATTTGATTACATGCTAGAGTTACTCATGCTGTTTACTCATATACATATGGGTTTATTACAGTCCGGAGTGTCCATTAAGAGTAGCACATTTAGGAAGAGTCGAATTATGCAAAAGTACGCGCAATGAATGATTAAATATACGGGTCCGTCCCTGGGCGCTCGCTTGCGACAAATGTCCATCGAGTAGTGTAGGTAGGTGTCGCATCACGTCGCCATAACTTCACGGAATCTACCGGAAATGGCTGCAATATAAATGGACACCGTCCGCGAACGGGACGCTACTCGCACGCGCATTGACTTTATAAAAAACACGTCTTCCTCTTCAACACACAGGCAAATACATACGTGTGAAGGCAACGTAGACAGATGCACTATACTTACATACACATGAAAGAAATATCTATTCTTTAATATTCATTAACGTTAAAGCATCTTTTATTCACTTGCCAGAGATCAAAATAGAATTGGAAAGAATAAAAATGTCATATTTCAATGGTTTTTTTTAATAATAAAACCAAAAATGATATTACATTAAATGACAATATGGTTATGATTGAAAGTAAACGGTGTTTATTAGTAATATGGCAGTATCATATTTGGACAAGGAACATGGTATGTACGTAATACAAATAATGAGTTTTAGATTACCCGTCACTATGGTGCTAATTATATAATCATGATGTAACATTACATGTACGGACAATGTGGGCTTATTTGGATACTATGCGACCTAAATTTTGTGAAAATTAACGGAATAGACCAGACACTAGTTTAACTCATCCGGTTAATGACGAGGATAATAAACACAAATGGCCTCAAAACAGGCGAAATATGTAAGACTATTTTCATTATTGCCATTTCTTTCAGATTTATAGGCAGATCTACAGAATTTAGATATAGTGAATAAAATTACATCAATTATTTTTATTCATACGTCTTATATGAGCAAATATCAAATAGAAATAAGGTCGAATAATTTCGGTGAGACCAATATGACATTTTTGATGTTCGATCACCAGTTTAGAAGTTTAACAATATCCCGTTGTTTTAATGCTAGTATTTAAGCAATTGCTCAAGTATAAACTATAATTGGATACAATGTATACTTATGGATTTTCGGTAGCAATAACGGTAGAAACCCCTTTAGCGAACCCATACACCAGCGTACAAATATGAGAACAACTGTCATTCGTTGAGAAATATTCGACAATAAACAGTTATTTTTCGAATCGGTGCGCAAGAATATTACGAAAAACGACTACAACCAATTCTGCCTGCAGGTTGATAGAACCACACACCGCGGTGCGTGTATGTGAAATATTTCCGAAATCGAAAAAGGAAATGTTGATGGCAAGCTGTCATATTTCTGGGATGTTCTGCTTCACTTGGTTAGTAAACGTGAGTTAAGATAACCGCAGAATTTCGCTACACATATTTTCCTGCATGTGTGTGTGTGTGTATGTTTAAAGTTCTATATGTGGCACAAAGCCTGTTGCAAGTGGTTTTATTGTATACGAGTGTATTTAACTTGCAGTTGACACTTTTATGGTTAAGAATACAAAGTGTACAATGGTTCCTATATAGTAGAATCTAAACTAAACTATCTACAATACTTTTATATTCTACAATAACTAGTTTAAATAGAATAAGTCCCATTGTTACACAGATTTGGAAAACCAATAATTTCACATATTAAACCAATGGCAACTTACAGCTTTAGTTAAATTAGTATTAAACAATGGAATAATTTACACACTCAGCTGGTTATATCTTTATCGCAATCAAAATTTACCACAAATGCTTGGAAAAAGGATATGGGTTTTAAGATATAATGCGGTTATTGCGATAATATATTTATAGAATAAATACAAAAATTGCAGCAAAAAATATGCAAATATAAAAATATCTATAAAATGATAACATTTAAATAAATTATCTCTACATAGTTTATTTCTAAACAACAATACAAACAAAATGAATCACGAATGAATACACTTGTATTACGCAGTTTCTAATTTTTTTTCATTTAATAAATAAGCAGACTTTCTTTTATTTAAATCTGTCGACGGTATAATGATTTTTAAATATCCGTAAAATATTGTTAAAAAGTGTAAAATATAACAATAGATTTCCGTTTGCCAAGGGACCATAAAACTTAAAACTTTAGAAGTAGAAAAAGAAAATATGTAAATAATAAATACGGTAGACTTATTTCCGAAAAGAAGGGAGTTGCTGGCGCCACTTGTAATAAATTTTTAAACACACCACACACCTCTCGACACTACTACATACACACGTACGTGTATAATAGCAGACGGTGTACTTAAAAGTACACTCACACATACAATATTAACCCGCCTTTATCTCGGAAACAATAAAGCAATAAATATTACAAAATATATATGGCTCTGTAGATAAGCGTGAAATAAATATTCAACATTTATTTCGGTATATTGAACAATATTCTACATGAGCTACTTTATATTTCAATGATAATCGAAGATAAAAATATCCTCATATTGTTACAATATAATATCCGGAACATTTGTACTATAGTAGTATTTTAATTGAATTTAAAGTGTTTCTAATGTATTAGGTTTAAGGCTAAATTAGTTGGCTAGACATTTATATATTTCAACATACTAGAAAGACAGTTAAAATTAGAATTACACTATGTACTAAATTAGAACACATATAGCTGAATATAGTAATTCAAGTGAAATTGTCTTGATAAATTTAAGAGAAGAATAATCATTCTTCTCCTCCATATATGCGTGTGTTGGAATATATCTTACATAAAATACTAAGACACTTATTACAAGTACTTCCGTTAATGAACATTTTCTGTGCAGATTTATTTTAACACAGACTGTACCTTTGCACATACGGAACTTGTGTAATAAAATTTAGCTCGTTATTTATTTAGTCTTATACTTCGCATCTCTAAGATGTAATAAAATTTCTTAAATACAGGTAGGCACTAACTATGTATTACTCGCGATAAATTTACCAGGCAATATTCATAAAGTATAAATACACACACACGCACACACACATGCATACATACACTTACATTACGGCTACTGGTACAGACGATAGGCACGCGATATTATACGAAAAGAGAACGCTCGTTGAATCTAGATTTTAATTTTCACACACAAAGAAAAAAATTAATAAAACACTTGCCTGCATTTTCTATTAATAGACGTGTATAAATTTCCGAAATAGCTTTAGTTTTTTGCGTAACTGTGAAGGTACATAATGAAAATACTAATTAAATTTTATTTTAGCAGGTATTTGACGAGAATGCAATAAATTAGTTATTGTTACTAACATTAATAAGATATAAAGGAGAATAGTTCTAACCTCATCTGGTAACAAAATATCTTGAGTGTAAATCTTGGAATATTATTTTAATTTTATTTTATAACGTGGTCTGTTACTTTATATACGTGTTGATCGTTATTGAACTGTATACAAATTTAATTTCAAACAAGCTCGTCAACAAATTACTATATTCTAATTATTAGTATTAGCATAGCGGTATGGAGATGGTCCATTGAACTGAGTTGTTAAGTGTTGATATAAATCATGGTAGTTTTTAGTTCCCATCATGTACTCACTTATAATTATTATTACAAAGTTTTGCATGTATGAATATGTAGTTCCATAACCCTGACACAACATCAATAAACACGTATGGCAAGTGTAAATATTAAACTGGTATAATGTCATCGTAAACATGTATGTGTACACACTGTTTATTCTACAAGTTTAAAAAATAGAAAATCTATTGTAAACAGAGAGTAATTTTCAACATAAAAAAACAATACATAAAAAGTCAGTATTCTGACATCGTTTCTAAACTAACGTTACTACATAAAACAGTAGCAAAGAAAAAAGTTTATTGTTAATTATGTGTTAGAACAAGGACACTGATTATTCATTTACATCTTACAACTTAATCTTACATAGTGACGCCAACCCTAAACCAGTTAAAACCTGTTACTATTTTGTTTCTCGGCTACTTTTCCATCAAACGAATATTACTACAATAATTATAATTGTGTGTATTTATTTATAGAAAAATGTTGGTTTAATAACGTTTTTTATTCATTTCTTGGTATTTGTTACAAATGAATCTGTCTGAAGTCTAGACGAATGAACTGGTGACAATAGATGACACATCTTCGGAATTTGTAAGTTTCTCTTGAAAGACATAAATAAACGTATGAAATCATTCATTTACATAGATAAATCATTAGACAAACTATGTAATTGCATAATTGTGCACATAGAATTTCAATGTGCAAATAGAATAATAATAAATATGTATAATAATACAAAACGCCTAACTTATTTTAAAAAATCAATTAGTAACATTACATTAAAGTATAATTTAAAAAATCATATTCAATGTTAATGTTGGTTTCTAAAAGTTTTCTATTATAAATTTAAACAACTAAACGCCGAATAATGAATGTAATATATTAAATTCCACATTATAAATGAAAAACGTTAATTAAAAAAGTTTCTTCGTAGAATTGCGCGTGTGTCACGATTGATAACAGAAACTTGTCTAATCCAATATGTTCGCAATGTGATATATAAACTTCTGGATTTAATTTCTCCAAGAAAAAGTGGTAAACGTATCTCTTTTTATTTACTTTCTTATCTGGAGGCGGGTACGAAAGATCATAACTCAGCCGAGCAACTGTCAAAACTCGTGAAATATGGTGGAAAATTTACCCTGATGAAAACATCGGGCACATACTGCACACAGCACATCATACGAACATTACTTGAACTAAGTAGCTATTGCACCACGCACGTCTTACGGAACAGAAGAAGCCTTTATTAACAGATAAAACCACGCCACCGCTAGTAATCTTGCTGACTAGATAAAATAAAATTCAACTTCACAGAAAAGACTGTTTATTCTTTCCGGTACTTTTTCTATTCCATTTGTGCAATGGTATATGAGTTGATGCAGTACATTGTGTCAGTTGTAGATTTCGGCTGATTAATAGACGGAAGAATTTTAGTTTATGTTAGACAAGGAAATTTTGTGGTATAAAATTGGGAATATTGCACGGAATTCCGTCTATATAAGGTCTGTTCTAAACCACAGAATATTAAAGGAAAGTTGCTAAATTAATTTCATAACTATTAGTCATAATATACTACAAATTTAGTGCACTTCATTTAATTTCTTCGACTGACAAAGAAATAAAATAAATATTAATTCAAAAACATGAGCAAATATTTTACTACTTGACGTGCTATTTAAACGAGATTTGAGCTTATAAATTATTCTCGTAAACATTGTTTCTAATAACTTACCTAAGGTACTTCGATACAGCTAGTTAAGATTCCACCACGCATAATTTTACTTGTCAAAATATAATTCCATATAATACCTTCGTTGCTAACAGTTATTTATTACCACTAATAAACAACAATGCATGTCAAAACAAGCAAATATTCATTTAGAACCGATAAATAATACAGATATAATGTAGCAATTGTAAGGTAAGCACTGGTACTTGCAGATCATAAATTACAGTGTAATTTACTATATAGTTACACGGAGTACCGTACTAGCGTTAGTACATATTTGTTCTGTATGCATACTTGTGCGTGTGTGTGTATGTGTGTGAAAGTGCGTTTTGCATATTTTGTTATGTGTGTTAGTTAGTTCATGGTTGCACTTGATGTGCACTAGACTTTTTCTACCTGCTTCAGTGCACAGAGAGATAAGATCTCATGATAACTGTTGGCACCTGACACGGTAACTGGAGGCCGCCGCAGTGGCGTACAGACATTATTATTCTAGGAAGGAGCCAAATAATTTATCCACAAGAGTAAAACACCAAAAGCATATATTCCTAAGTACTTTCGATGTACTATATATTTTTACCAACATTACATTCGTACCTGTTTTAAAATATCAAAACAAAATATATGGTTTAGATTTTACTTCGAAAAAAAAAATTATCACTACGCCTTTGGCATTGTAATATTATGAAACGTGATTCAGTAAAAATTTTAAGTGTCAAGATGAAGAATGCGAAATAATTTAAAAGTGTAATTAAACTGTTACCCAGAAACACGGTTTTCAACTGTAATTGTGTGAAATAAACGAGCAGGTACACATTTTAATTAAGATTACAAATAGGGCTACTTACCTACAAGAACCAACCACTTACTCAAGTACACCGGAGCATACAGACATTTTTAATTTCATACTCTTGTTAAAATACGAAACATTTTAGAAACCATGAAGTTCACGTTATATACTAGCATGTATAAAAATGTATATCGAAGAAATTAAACATTTTATCTACTTGAAGAGTTTCTGCCATTCTACTTTTATAGAATCATAGTACATATATAGGAAAAAGAAGTTAGAAGAGTTTTTATATTTAATAAATATATAATACACAGACAGGTTTACTTATATGTCTAGTTATAATTTCTCTGAACAGCTGTGTTAATTTTTCCTGAAACATGTGAAAAGGACACAAACCATTTTTCATATAACTGTCATGTTCAGGCTAAGATTTCGACGTTGAAAAATGTGTTGAAAATAATTAAGTATGTATCTGTAAATATCACAAGTCGTTATAAGGAATTATAGCATTTTTTTATTCATATGATTTGTGGAGAGAAATATATCTGACTGATCTCGTTCAGTTACTTGAAAGTTTAAGTAACACGTAATAAATGTAATTAGCTTTTGAGGACATAAGAAAGTTTACAACTATATTAAATATCACACACAGTAGTTACCTATACGTCTGTACTGGTTCGTTCATACATTCATACATGTACATATATATTCAACCAAGTGCAAACATATGTACATACATTAACACGGTACGGTTTTATCTGCATTTGTCGCGTGTCACTTAACGAGTTATTTCCGTTCAAAATTTCCCGGTGTATTTTGCGACAGTGGAATTTGTTTAGATTACCGGATATTTTTATTAGTCATGCATATGCATCTGGTAGTGCGTAGACAACACTGATTTTACAGTTATTAATAAATTCACACAAAGAATCTGGATGCACAGATATACAATGAAGTCTATGATACTCTTTTATGATCAACAAACAAGAATTTGCTCTTTGTATGTTTATTATTTGAAAGTTTTGAAAGTCTAATGTGTTTGAAAAATGTATATATTCTACATACTTAAATTGTCTTCTTCAATTTGGTGTATAAGTTTAACATAAACTAGACTGACATTTACGCAACGAACAGTGACTTTGATGTTAAGAAAACAGTTTTCGTTTTTCCTAAGATATAAATTCAATCTGACTTATTTAAATGTCATAAAATGTCTTGTGTACTTAACTAACTGACATCTGACAGTGCGCAGAAAATAGTTTGCTAGGTTCTAGCAGATAAAAGACAAACAGTAGGGTCATACCGATTAAACATTTCTGTAGTATTACAATTTAAAAACATTTGAACACAATTACAACAATTTCCTTTAGAAACCATTGTTTACATTTAAACAAAAAGCAGCAGCATCATCCTAGAAAACAAAAGCCAATTTAAATCATCGTGTTTCTCGCGCGCACACATCAACCCCGCCGTACAAAACAATGCAATTAAAACATGGCAAGTATTTAAATGGCAGAATAACAACAATTAAGTAAACAAAAGATATAAGTTTCATTTAGAAAGTAGAACCGCGTGCCTGTACAGTGTAAAACAAGTGTACAATTAATTCATCCATGGCCGGGGAATGCATCGGAGCATGAATTCAACCGCCCCCCTCAGAGGAGGATGACTCATACACATCACACAAATGTACAAACACCCAGCCATGTACCAGAGTAGCCAACCACGCGCGCGACATTCTCTCAATCAAGGATTGTTAACATTTTGATCTTATGCGTACTTCATCATAACACTAGCGAGTATAAGAGTATCATAGTTGGCTGCTGTCAGCTGTACAGTGTGACAGTCAATTAGCCACGTATTATTCATGCTGCCAAAAATGCCCAGACGACAAACAAACACACAGACTTGTATAATTACATAATCTTGTATGAGCTGTACAAGCTGGTTGGGATGATGCATAATGAAGAATTGCATTTTTTAGGGTAACTATCGTGAGAAAATATTTGTATGATGAGATGGAAGAAAGTATATGAAATATTCACAGCGCAGAGCTATGTCCGTATATCTCAATATTTGTCAGTTTATAGTAAATTAATTGCAGTTTTAGACGTTGTTCCAGAAATTCTATATTTCATGTAGGCATCAGTGATAAACTGGACAACGTTAAACTTGTATCTAATTTTTTAAATTCATAAATGATATCGAAATAAAATTTCTTATGGCATTACATTGAACCCTAATGTTCAAGGCAACTTTTTAAATATCATTATTATTATAAATGAATTCCGCAATTTGCGTTAATTGAATTATCTTTAGAATGTAAGCAAAGGATACTGACATTGTATAATACTGACCTAGTTTTATGAATACAAATAATATTTAGTGTAAATCAATGTAGGTCTAGGATTCGCTGCAGCTCTGGTAATATTAAACTCTAAGACCTAAAACTAATAAATATATCTTCAACACGCGTCAGTACATGTTCTGCAGAATTATGTGGCACACACACACATGCCCACCATATACATAGAAATGTGTACATACATATATACAGATAGACGAGTACATCATCAAGGCATCCGACCTTAATCGACGTACACTAAAACCGACAATAATCCTCATTTTACAAATCTAGTTCTGCAAGTAACCCGTTAATCAGGCTTGTAATTTCACAGTATTATCATTTGCACAATTACTCTGAGTGAACATATAGGGACAGGCAGGCAAGTGTCGGTACCGATGCCGCCGTCATTGTCCTCAACATTCTGCACAATTACCAGTCGTTTGTCTAAACCAAGGTTCTCTGTCGCTTACAGTACATGGTATGAGTGTACATGTGAGTGTGCGAATGTTTTGTACAAAACACACACATACACCATTAAGTTTCTGTGTAAACAAACAGTGGATTATGTATGTCTCTTTATAGAAGTTCTACATGCATGAGTAAGTAAATGTGTGTACATAAGTTGCATGTATTACACACGTATATTTTCGCATGTGTATGTACAATATATAATTGTATGTATGGCTGTGTATCCATATATACTAATGTCTACTTCTGTGTATGGATTCATATACATGTACCGTGTTGAATACGAGTATATGTTATCTACGTTTGATGTATGTGTGCTTGTGAGTGAGTACTTCTGTTTGTATATGTATCTGTATAGCTGTCGGTATGTGTGTATGCACCCCCTGTTACCCCACCTGGCCGCATGTCAATGGCACACCTGTGTCACATGATATTTAACACACCTGATGATTCACACTACCGAGACAGGTTATCCATACAGACGGTAGGTCTACACTAGCTACTCGTGAGTGCTAATGACGTTATGTGATGCAACAACATTAGCAGTACACTCACCTAGAGAAATACTAAACCGAAAACTATTTACCAATCCCATTTCTATAAAGTCACCTTGTAATTCATACTTACAAACAATCCATGTACGGTATGTAATTTGGAAAAAACATATTTATATGAGGAAAGTTAATTTTCTTATTCTTTAACATGTTATATCTATGACTCATTTTTTCTTTGAGACAGCAAGTTTTGTCTGCTTGTTCTAACAGGTAAAGATAGTAATCATTCTTGGAAAGTTTATATTATAAGTAATGAAAAACAAATTCCACGAAAGAAATATTGATAATTTTGAAAAATACCAAAGATATGCAAAAAGACAATTTAATTCACGTCTGCATTGAAATTACCTAGGATCGATTCTAAAGTTAGATAAGAGTGTTTTACACGGTTCATTTAATACCGACTGTATGCAGAGTATTTCTGATGGTGAATGTACATGTAGCGGTCTATCATTTGACTTGAAATGGTGGCACAGGTGGGTGTGTTTGCATATCTCAATGGACGTTACACTACACTGATTTCTTAATTCGTGACTTATCATTTAGTAATGTTCTTGAATTAATTTACATTACAATAAGAAATCTGTAAAATATATGCCAGTATCATTAGTCTAGGTAAGACTGATCATATTATCAAGTTTTTAATGAGAGAACAGGCACGGACTGGGTATATATTTTTTTCGTGCAAATATAATGTAAAAGTTAGCCCGCATTAGACAGGATATAGGGGTTCGTGCAAAACTAGTGATAGGGGCTGAAGACATCAGGCACAGATACTACAAGATAATTGGCACTGGCAACAATTTACACGTATACATTCTGAATATCTCTTGTGCTTTGCACGAAGATTTAATATTAAATAAACATAAGCGAATATAGCAAAACTTCTGGACTCTATAATATCTCGCATAGATAAAATTTCTACTTTACATTTTAATAGTCCGTGTGCAACAGCCTCGGCAAGATATAAGACGTTATACCTTGCTTGAGTACATGCAAGTAAACATAGCCAATGCATTAGAATATTTATTCAATGTCTAAAATTTAAATCCTTCTTATAAGTTTCAGAACAGCCTCTCTATACGAACAGTGTATATATATATAAGTCGATGGAAACTTCTCCATTCCATAAGCACTATAAAGCGAAGTTTATAAGATTCTTAGACAATTTCAAGTTATTTAATTGGAAAATAAGTTTGTACAAGTATCCGCTAAGATCTTCTAACAATAAATATTGAAAGTCTTAAGTGCGCCATTTAGTATTTAAATCGTTCATTAAAGACAGAACATTCTCCAAGTACATAATGATCCTTTAGTGACCGAAAGAAAAGCAAAACCATCTAAGCATGATTGAGAAAATGAAGATAAAAATCGACCATGAATGAAACCTGTCATTATAGTTGGTATGTCCTAATTTCTAAATGACATAGTGCCGTTTTTATAATTTAAATATTTAAATTATAATCTAAACAGATAATATTCATGTTTTACGCATCCTTGAATACTTGTGTGAATATGGTATTTTTTAGTTCCGCAGAATAGTTTTTACTGTAGGACGGAATCTGGCAATGGAAAGTATTTTCCTCCAGAACAGAAGGTTAGATTTTTTGTTGTTGTGTTAAATTCATATGAGATTTTATTATTCATATAATTGTGTGGCCTTCAGTAAGAAGTTAAGAGCTAACTGATTCCTGCATATTTTCTCTGATTTTGATTGAAGTTTTCAATGTGAAATACTCGCAACATCTAAGATATCTTCCGATATACGTAATTATCTATAATGTCATGGTATTTAAGAGTAGTCATATAAATTGCTAAATTTAATTGTTACTTTATGTGTTAGTATCATATATTAATTAACTTACTTTCTAACTGAGCACCTTAGATTTTCGATTAATAATAATCTACAAGTGTATAATAGTATTCTCAGCTGTTATCATAATTTTCGAGAAATTAAATATCTGGCTTCTAAGAATAAACATTTCTAAAAACATAAATGTACATTCATTTTAAAGTATATCTTTTAATGATTAATAGATTTCAATATTAAAATACTATCTTGAAGTATTTATTCCAATCAATGCACAATATGCATTATTAAACATGTTTGTAATAAAGATATCAGATGTTCATGGAATTATTTCCATAGAGGATATGAATACAGTTATAAACTGGTACGACTATAAAAGTAAAAGCAATCACCGAACATGTTTTTATTAATTCCGCAGGAAACACCTAGAACTTTCTTGGATCGGTTTAATAACAGAGCCTGGCACGTTTCAACAATCAATCTAATAATAAGTTGTAACGGACATTTAATAATAAGCAGGAAGTCGTTGAAAATTGCTAACGAAATTCATTCGCAAACTGTTTCGCATCGTTTCGTTCCTCTGTGTAGCCGTATATGCAAGCTGCGACAAGTTATTAAAGTGGAAAAGAGATGGCGTGGACACGTGTCCACATCAGCGCGATACAAAGTGACAGAACGTTTCCGGAGAAAAGGTGTCGTGAAATTAGTCCATTATCTAACGACATCGCACAGTGGGAGGCTGTCACGAACAGATCAACTTGATTCTCAGTGTTTCACCATTCTTTCACTTCAGAAGTAATTATTTTCTACTTAAAATGATATTCTTTCATTAATCATGTGTCAGATACATAGTACGTGCGTCATACGTCCCAGAGTAGCTGATTATAAAACACGTCAGATTTAGTTCAAGAGAGTTGAAACTCGTTTCATGCATTGTAACCGAAAATTGATGTGCTACGGTGTTTCTTATGTCAAACGAAGAAGACAAAGGGAAATCACTGGTGTCATCTATCATTCAACAACGAAAGTAACATGAGAGTATGCTTTTAAGCATTAAGAACCAGTAGTAAATTTGCAAGACTACTACTAAAATGTTAAAATATTGAAATAACACTTGAAAGTAGACATGTATGTTATAATAATTGTTTTCTAGATATGAATATATGTATAAAAGGTTTGTAAGAAAATGAGAACATTCAAAATACAAGTACAATTTGTCTTGTTGCGGAAATAACGTGTCACTCAAATGTATCGTTCAAATGAAAATGTCACAATAGATTCCATTCATATATGAAATATACCACATGAAAAATATAACTATAGAAAGCGAATGTATTTTTCATAAAGGAATATTCAATCAATTATAATTTTTATCATTCTAGAAGGTACTTACAATAATGCTTTATGTCACTTCAAGTTTTTATGGTTGTAAATTCGTATTCCTTACCTGAAACAAAACAATAATACATTTAGTAAACAATTTTTAAGAAAGGAATGTTGTTATTGGAAAGTAATTTGTTACAAGAAATTGCAATATGACGTAGAAAATGTACGACTTTTCATATAACGTAGTTATTAGAGAAACATTTCTCATAGAAAACAAAATAAACAACAGTCTAATACTTAGAAGGAAAACATTATATAAACTTTAAAGTATAGCCTTAACTTTATATAAACTTACAAGGGAAAAACCTGTTTTTCAGAAAAAGCAACAAATATTATTATTAAAAGTATTCAAGCTTGCAGTTCGCACAAGAGGAATAAATGAATAAAAATGTATTGAATAAATAAATGAAACATCGTGTCTTCTATTCAAGTAAAAAATAATACATAGTTAACAGTGATAAGGAAGTGTTAATAAATGTAATGAAGTAAAAACCAGTGAAAGATGTGTTTAATTAATTCTGGGAATGAGTGGCCGGGTACATGTAATACACTGTACACGAGTGGGAATGGAATGTACGAAAAAATCCTGTCGCTACAGGATTTTTTATAGAGCATCATAGTACATAATATCTATATGTAGAGTTACACATTGGAGACTATCAGTCACCTTCACACATTTTTTAAAAACGTTCACATCCGTCCGCATCTGTTTCAAAGTTCAACGAATTCTCTAACAAGTTTACAAATACAGTCACAGGGCCAAAACAATCTATTCATACAAACAGAACAAACAAATATATGTTACCGAATATTTGTAATACAGTTATTTGGCTAGAAGTAGAAGGACATTTAGACATTTCCAATTCAGCAACTTGTATTCTGATTAAACCTGTCATTTGGCATTTGAAATAATATATTTGGAACAAGTATTTAAAAATAGTTTAATGTTTATAATATGGACAGATGAAAATATAAATGATTATCATTTCAGTAAACACAATTTCTGAAGTGGTAAATGCTTTTTTCTAATTTTTAACGCTTATCAACATGCATGATTATATTTACAAATACAAATGCTGACATTTAAAACAATCATATTTATTCAATAATTTCCTAATTTCGTTTAAAATATCGCTTCAGGTTATTAATGTAATGAAGAATATTTGATTGACGTGTAATTTGAATATATTACTATTTGTCAAGTATAATGGTTAAAGAAATTGGTTTTCTGAAATCTTTGTATGCATTGAATATAAATTTATATTTATACTTTTATTAATGTAAGAAAAATATTCAGAGGTGAAAGTCAACCAGGAGTACTAAAACAATATATACTGGTTCTGTAAAATATATAATATAATATGATTCTTCAAATCTACTTTATTATTGAGTGTACATATTTAGAAAATTAAATGGTATATATTTGTGGAAATGTAACAATTCCGTGCCTGTAGAACTTGCAAGTATAATATAACTTGTACCATAATTGCCACGGCATGTTACTATCTAAGCGATGGTCGTTTTTATTTCAACACGTACTTGACACTGAAATGGACGCGTTATGAATAAAATATAACTTATTGATTTATTCATAAAACTCGACAATTCAACGCGCGCCAATCTCGACCGGCCTAAACCAGGAACAACAATAAAATCTACGAGCCGATAATACTATTTGCCCGTGAACCGCATAGCGATATTTATATAGAACTTTATTTTTTGTATAATGTGGCTATATGGGCGAAGAATGACCGGAAATATTTCATGAGCAAAAAAAAAAAAACTTTTAACTGCATGTTGAAACAAGAGATAAAAAAACAGAAATAGTAGCAGTCTGCAGTCGTCAACTTTTTGCAAACATGATTCTATATTTGAGATATGCACCTTAGTGTACTTTTCTTTTAATATAAATTGTTTCTCGTCATTTTTCTAAACACATATTTTAGTAATTATATGAAAGTAAATAAAATCTATGGCTTCTAAACAGTAAAACATACATTAGACAAGACTTTTCTTTCATCATACAAACGTTAGCATAACATCAAAAGATATTGTTTCCTGTTTAAAATGTTCCAGTACTAACATCCCTTCACGACATCCTAAACAGTTACGTTAAATCACAGACTGCTGTGAAATATATAAATTACAAACATAATAAATCCACTAATATCATACTGAATTACAAGTAAATTAATATTAATAGATATTTTAATGTGTTATGGTTCACCATCTATAGTTTTGGAACCACATGCACATATTTCAAAGAATTAACTGACCTTATGGGGGGTCGTAGGCCACCCAGACACAATTATACCTCACGCCGGCTCTGTATGATGCAATTAAAAATACATAAAAAATATCATATTCACGTGTACACGTTTTTTTTTAAATTCGACACTCAGTGTTTAGCAATTAATTTTAATAACATATATAAGGGTCCATCATATTTTATTCAATATGATTCACCTTTCTTTGCATATGAATATTTTTTCCCCAATTCTGAGGACAATGCACCGAGTTTGTTACAATGAATGTAGGAACATATGAACATTTCAAGAACCAAATGTGGGTAATAAATTATATCATTCCCGCATTCCAGCATAATAATGTCATTGGGAGTACACACACGTTCAATAAAAATGAACATTTTCTATGCACGATAATAACAACGTCTTATCGACAAACACATTTAGATGTAACACATACTACACTCGTACATACATATGTACGTATGTCGGTAAAGTAGGTAACATGTATGTCCAGCACACACACACACACACACACACAAATGTCATGAACAGTAAAGTCACTCATCTGTTACAGAAAAAATGACTCCCGCTTTGTACAGATATAGTAGCAAAATACTCAGTTGGCCTTGTTTTTCATCTATTTTTATTTCTGTATCATTTGCTCTTGATGCCATATTACGTTGTTGTCTAAAATTATGTTTAAGTTTATTTAAAATAAATGTTCTGTGAATATCTTTAATAATCATTTAACACTTACAATTATTCAGTGTCAATTTATTTAAAAATATACATATTATTTTAATTTAAAAAAATACTTGTATTAAGAGTAAATATTTTTATGGCCAAATACTGAGCTATCATGCACACAGAAAATTTTGTATTTTGAAAATAGTCAATACATAGTTCTACACATTGGCTATCTATCAAAGGTAGTTGCCAGCGAATGTATCTAGCTACACAAAGCTAAAGTATTGATATTTGCATATCAGCTATATGAGTTTTTCGTGGCGGCGCTTTTTTTTACCTAAATTCACGCTTCGCTTCCGAATTCTTGCGATCTTCAGTGTATCTTTATACGTTAAGCCAGTGATGCACAATATTTTTTATCAAAGGGACGGTGTATCAATTTTCCTCAGTCTACAGACTACGTTATTAAAAGTTAAAATGCATAAAATACAAACAAAGAATGGTTTGTGCAAAAATTCGTAGTATTCATTTGTAGAAAGCGACCACCATTGACCACAAAAAATAATACTGAGAAACAAAGTGTTTTTCATGTATGTTATGAAAAAAAAATCGGAAGTAACAAACTTGAAAATAGTAAGCGAAATTCGTATTAAGCAACGAAATACTTTTCATTGAGATTGCTATATGAGCAAGATTGTTTAAAACGAGTTAGTTTGCAATGGTAAAGTCGTGTTGGTTAATTTTGCCAAGCTAAACTCTGTTTTGCATGCATTTTGAATATATTAAAGCAATACAGGCGTTGAGGTTGCAAACAGAACGATGAAAATTTGCCAAGCAATTAACCTGATTCGATTTTGAATCCGTGACAATCATGAAGTATAACTGGCTCACAGATTTAGATGCGTTAAATACAGGCGACACGTTCCTAATATTTTGTTAATTTGGCACAATTCTATATTCCGTACGACGAAATTGTTGCAGTATTTAACATTAAAAATATAAATCAAACAGACATCAATAAAATATTAAAACAAGTTCTAAAAATCAACACTTTACAAATGTTATATACTTTAAAAATTACTAAAGACGGTCCTGAATCATATTTCAAGAACATGTCATTTATGGTAACCAATAAAGTTATGTGAATTTATGAATGAAATACAGTTATTAACATTTTTCTATATAACTTAGTAGTAATAAAAACATAACAGGTTTACGTACACGTGAAAGTTTATGAATATTATTTAAGATTTTTATGTAAATTTTAGTGATAAATATTTAAAAAGAGAAATTTTATGGAGAAAATTCAGTAATCAGAGCAAAAATATGGAATCGTAAATACTAAGTTTTCCATTTCATGATATACAATGTATCATTGCTGACTTTCCCTAATTTGGTTATTTTTAACTTTCTAGATACAATACTTCAGTGAACTAGATTAATTCATTAGAATATTGTCAATTTATTGAAAAGTTAACTTGTACTTATAATTAATATATAGACCTTGAATAAGTAACCGTTTTGTTTAACAAGATGAATCATAGATACGAGTGGTTAACTTTTTAAACAATTATATGTTATTAATATGTGCATAGTATGAGTCAGTACAGGTTAAAAATATTGCAGTTAACAATAAACGACCCTCCAAGCAATAAGAAAGTTCAAATTAATCATAGATGTATAACGTAAATACATACATAAAATTATTATTTCAGTTTTTATATGAATCCGAATAACATGACATACATATATCTAAATAAGTTTTATCAACAATAGCGAACGCCTGAACTTCTAACTTCAGAACAGACCTTATGAAATAGAAAAATAAATTTTCATGCGATAAGTCACATATTGTTATAGAAATTTTCATCGATACATCATTTATTTCAATCACAAAAGAGAACGTGAGACTGGTTCATATATAATGCATGTTCGACAGCAGCGAAGTAAAACGTAAAATATAAATATACGGACATACTGTATCCAGACAAACAGGAATATACTAGACTCATGTCACAGATCAAATTATTTTCAACAGACAGCATGTGCAGTATAGACAAAAAGAAAATAATCCTACATGCTCTAGGAATATTCTCACACAAGAAAAATTCATTTATTATTTAATAGTATATGTATATATTGTATGAAAATGCAAATAGCAGAAAAATATACTGAGTAATAT
>JAGJTL010000073.1:274800-287007 GCA_022063505.1 Calosoma granatense | reverse complement strand
CTACTTAATAAATTATTATAATTATTTTAATTAAGCATAATTGCTTGCCGTATTTTTACGATAAGATTTTATTTATTCTTTATGCAGAAGTGAAATGGGGACATACTCATTCATACATGCATATTTCGCAATATAAAATAATATTCAACTGAAACAAATAGCTACTGCATTTTCATAATAACAGAGATATGAAATATAATTACACGATATTTTGTTTTGATTTCAACGAAATATATTGCAACGCAAATATGATAATATTTGTAAAAAATATATGTATTCATTGTGAATTTCAAATTCGACGTATTTATGGTTGACGATAAAATAATGAGTAATTATTATTGATAATTAGAAATTAATTTAAATAAACACTTGAGTTTTACTTATCAGACGATTAATGTTATTATTTACCTAGTTAGTTGTTAATCAAAAGTAAATAATTATATGATGTCTGGCGTCTTTGGAAAATAAATATTATATGTACCTGCAAGTAATAATGGTTGAAATATTTTGTTACCAACGAATATTACGATATACGGAGAATGCAATTAATAATTATGGCTATGTAATTAGATTAGATAATAAAGTTTATATTACTTCCTATATATCATACTGTATAATTAGAAATGTATGACTCAGTTACACATTACGTAATTACGAATTTTATTACATACAATAATAGTATAATATTTAAAAAAATATATTCAGACCATTATGTAGATTAAATGAAACAAAGAACTAAATTACAAAATACACAATTTTTACTGAACAAACATGCACAAATGATCTGTTATAAATTCAGAATATTTTGTAACCGAAAACTACAATCATATTTCAAACGCTATCGACAAATATTGGACCAAATACCGATGAATATATTATCGCGGTGCACGTGAACTAATCTAAATAGATTGGATGTGATTGTGATAAAAATCAGAGAAATATTTATGAGACTATTTCCTGCTGATCAATAAGAGAATGTGATTCATAAATTGTTTCAAAACTATATGATATACAGAATAGTACATATAGAAGCTTTTCATGTTTTTAAAAAGTTCTTTTACTATATAAAATATTTTTTTAATATTTCTTAGTTTAAAATACCCATGCATATAAAGATACATCTGAAACATATTTGTTATTGTAGTGAAATATTGTGTGTCACATTTTGTGCCACTTACAATTCATGGAAAAATAAGACTCACCATTCTTACATACAGCTGTCACTAATTGACATGCTTTTTGTGTACTCAATGACGAATAATTATCTGAAAATATTTGCAGCAAATATTTACTGCATTCCAAGAAATTTCCACTGCAGTTTACTGATTTACTTAAAGATATAACGCATACCAATATTATATACATTTGGAACAATACACGAACCGAAAATAATATATAATGAATAACTGTCTTGAAAACTTCCGTTTTTGAGCAAATATATTAATTATTTATTTAATATGACAATGTTACTAAAACAGTAACACACCTTTGTCCAAATCTAATATTGTTTTATTATTATCACAGATATCTTTCAATTAAAAAACTACTTCAGTATATCTGTAAATATCAAAAATATATCAGCACTATTGAAATTTCTAATTGGTATTGTCTCATTTTAAGCATTGATAAATTATTTCGATGGTTATCAAAATTGAATATATAACAGACAAGTAAATACAATGAGGAGAAAATTTAATTACAAATAAGTAATTCACATTGGACTGAAGAACATCTGGAATTGAAACTAGGAAAATCTAAGAATAAAAACAGGAAGTGGAAAAGAGCAATCTACCCGTGATGTGATCCCGGGATCTTCAAATAATTATCTGCGGACTTTTCAGCTAAGTCCTCTTATCCCTGATCCAGCATAATTCTACGGTTCACTTAATTCAGTTTCTTATATACCAGCAGCGTGCACAATCACTAAATTATCATGCCATCATTCGCAAATAAATCCCAACTAAATTATCATAAAATAACTGCTAACCCAATTGCCCAGATCTGAAGTTAGTTGTACAGAAAAATTATAATAATCAAATTCAATTTCAGAACGCTATTAGATACAAATCTCGAAATACCCTAATCCCGGTCTGGGAAAACGAATTAAAGAACGAAACGAAATACAATTTTATATCCTCTCTTGTATAATAATCCAATAAGACGCCACGCATTTCTTATGAGTCATCGCAAAAATAAAATAAAACAATGCTACGGAAATGGAACGGAAACGAATTTTGCCCAAAATACCGTGTTACATTCATTTGGCCATTGTAAAGCATTATATAGTTTTAAATTCTAAGTTCAAAAGGGATCTGGGTCAGGACAGTTCACTCACCGGGGTGACTGATTATTATTCGAGGTGTTCGCTAAGTTCACATCCGGGGCAAATTAGTTAGTCTGCACTATTCCACGCTGAAATCTAGAGAATTAAATTATCTACAGACCTGGATAGTTAGAATAAAATTTCTGCAAAGTAATGTTTCATTCAGCAAATTTCTAACTCTACGATGAAAAGTTACCCAGTCCGAGTCAGAAGGTATGAGAAAAATCTTTATGAAGGGTAAATTAATTAAAAAATTCTACTGAACCAAGAAATTTATATCATTAGACTGAATATAACAATTTTCAATTGCTTGCTATATATTGTACAATCTGAATAATGCAAAACAAATAATGTCAAGTCGGGTCAACTATGAGAAAAATGCGTACAAGAATAATTTCAATGTAAAAGTGTCTTACGTCAGTAGCAGAGAGTGATTCATTCACTGTCAACTCGCTTGTATATGTGTAATGGTCAGACGAATAAATTAAAAAAGAAGTCGGATATTTTCATGGAATATAAATTTACATTTACGCAAATACCGCAACATCGTCAGGACAATTTCGCGCCTATGATTCAACAGTTCATTCAGTAACCTCTCTTTTGCACTGTACAATATAGTAATGAATGTCCTATGTTATTAATTTTGCACGTTCAACGATATATGACATTAATAATATGAAATCAATAACGGGTAGTGTTACGGTGACGTGGACTTATAGCGCAATATGTAATAATGGCCATTATACGTACTGGTCATGACCAGACGTTCATCATATTTGTATTACATGAGAAATAGTCTACCATATTCTTTATTGCATAAATGAAAAGAACAATAAATATATTTTTTAACTGCTCAACTAAGATTATGCATTAAATATTGAATGTTCGTTTTAAATATTGTTCAACACTAGCTTCAATATAATTAGTCTCACGATAATCAATCTAAAATGTGGTCTCGTCCATTTATTTAAACAAGCAAACTTCTTAGAAATCTAACTATAGAAGTATGAATCTGTCTGTGGCAAGTGCTAGAATTATTTTCTTGCGGTAGTCATCTGTTACGCCAAATGTAAACTAGTTCAAAAATCCTTTCATTATTTTTATTTAAATTACACGCTCTACATTACTAGTCTAAAAGATAGTATAAAACTGCATTTCCTTAAAAGGTGTAACATTATAAAACGTTATAATAAAGAAATTATTGGATAGAAAAAAATTAATATGAAATTGTACTTTCACTGTACCTTACTGACTCTTTAGCATAAATAATCAACAGAAATTGTTTTATATTCGCACCTGCCATGCGGAGGATATATGATAAATAATTTACCAGTTACCTACTGTGCATAACATTGCTGATTATAGCTGTACAATATTTAAGCTTTTAGTGTGAAATTTTTAATAACAATTAATTATGTATTTAATTATTATTCTTCATTAATTTAAAGTAAATAATTAGTTAATGTATGCGAGAAAGTGTTCATGTGTCTAAATTGATTAATTTTATAATTATGTTGAACAAACATACATGTCACAGGAACAGGTGATAAATGTTTGTTATTTATTAGTAGAGGTTCATAATACTGAACCTGATGTATATACATATATCCCCCTCCCCCCTAGAAGTACATTCTCACATGAAGAATTACATCGAAATTAATACATATATTTTCTACGAATAAAATATAGAAATATTATTAAAACAGAATACATGGTATCTTAAAATATGATATTTGTTTTCATTTATAAAATAACAATTGTGAAAGGTATTTATTATTTAGTAGTCATGCGCATATATATGAATACATGTTTATAAAACCATTATATAGAAACACCCATAGATTTGATGTAAAAATGTCGTACACAGTATAATTGCAGTGTAATGGTACACCTTGAGAATTACATGTAGTCAGTCTATCTGTCCAAAAACTAATTTACATGAAGTACAGGCAGATAGCACGTTGCACGTCGGACTGCCGGAACACAACATTGTAAAATGCAATGTGAATTAAGATTATACCCTTACGCACGCTTAGATATATGATTACAAACCCACCGTATAGCCGGGGTACCGTTTTAAACAGGTTATATCCTTAATGACCGCTATTACAAAAGATGATATGCGTTTTCTCTTTGACTATATGATTTTATTAAAAATTAACACAGAAAATAAACTCGAAATAACTGTAGACATACAAGAGAAATAAAAAATTAATTAAACTATAATACATAACAAAATGTAATAATTATTTTTTTAACTATTTATTATCTTAAGCGAATATATACAAGAAATAATGTATGCCTTTTACAGAACATTCTAATTATATATTTGTTTATAGCTATTTGTAAATCAATTACATATATATGGAACATACTAATAAATTTTAATTGAATCGAATTCTTTAGGTGATAAAATTAATTATTATTTTTCTTGTTATAATTTCAATCACTAAATTTAATTATAAACATGTCATTATGTTGTAGCTGTTACGGTTGACCGATACAACTATACTGATATCCATTCTGTAACCATTTATTTCATTTCCAATCACCAGAACAATTAATGAAAAAAGTTTGATCGATACTGAAACTACAAGGAACTAACATACTTTTTTTTTCTTCAGTTCAATTTCGTTGAACAAAGACGCAATCTTGTTCATACAATTGTGGCGGCTGTTTCTTTCACATACAAACCTTTCGGGCAACAACAAAAAACAACAATGACATTGAATCGAATTTCTAGTTCAATTCAAGATAGCACTTATTTAAAAGAAAAAACGATTGATCGTTCCGGCCCATTTACAGAGAGCCTAGAGCTTATTTAATTTTAACTTTGTGGAAAATGAAATACTTTCATTTTTTTGCATTATTATCATACGACAGCCTTGCAAAATTACTGCG
The DNA here is from genome assembly GCA_022063505.1 of Calosoma granatense. Classification (NCBI taxonomy): domain Eukaryota; kingdom Metazoa; phylum Arthropoda; class Insecta; order Coleoptera; family Carabidae; genus Calosoma; species Calosoma granatense. The sequence goes on along the minus strand of JAGJTL010000073.1, from coordinate 281,783 downwards.
ATAAAACTTGATCTACTTATAATAGATTATATAGGCGCCGATATTATCGGTATTACTATAAATATCCAATTGATATTTTTTAATTGCAACTGATAGAAAAGTAATACGGATGGTGACATGTTAAACAAAGATAAAATGTTATAATTGAAGCAATATATGAAATAGTGCTGTATAGTATAATCGGTTTTTAAATTTAAATTATAGTTTTACAAAATGACAAACTTAAGATTCTGATTACGCCGAAACCATCTCTACCGCAATCGATTGCACTTTGAATTGAGTTTCCCGAACATAGGTTAGCCGCAAATGCGTATAATTGTTATATCGATCGATGGTGCTTAAATCATGTACCGTTTGTGGTGTATGGCTGCCTTATTACATAGACGAGACAAGACTAGACCAGTCTAATACTACTACTACTACTACTACTAGTATACAAGAGCCGGGGGATAGGGTAGGGTGTGACGGGGGAGGGGGGGAGAGAATTGTACACGCTTTACCCGAAATCGATAGTGGTAACGAACGGGTTTAACTTACCCTCAGTGGGGTCCTTCTCGCGTGAAACAGAGGTCAGCGATCAACTGACCTCGCGACCTAGAAACGCAGCTTCCGTTCTACCACACACACACAAACACACACACGCACGCACACACCGCCATCGTCGTTATCAAAGTCGATAAAAACCGCGTATTTGAAATTAAAAATTTCACGCCAAATTAACATTTGCCTGAGCGGTTATGAGTTAATTGCATTTTTACTCTCGTTTTTCTGTTTTGTTTTTTTCGGTTAATTTTCGGTATATTTCATGAGTTGTCGAGAAACGGGCTGCTTAAAAATATTTATAAAGAGCATATTTTATGAAAAGGAACTTTTCTGGCAAGCCGGATAATTAATAGCTGGTATATTGTTAACATCATTAACGCATGATGCTAATAATTTTAAATAAATATACTCGTATATGTTAGATCTTAAATCCTAGAGTATTTTTAATATAATATTTATGTAGATATAAACATGTATGTATAGTGGAAAATGTATGAAACCTACTTGAGCATGTACACAGAAACAAAGGCAGACAATTAGAATAATTTCATAGAAGTATTATTTAAATTATATAGACAATAATCATATTGTCTGGGCACGCATGTCTGCTATGCTCTGCTAATTCTAAGATTCCATATATGAATTTCTACCTGAACAAATAACAACTTCTATATTTACAGAAAGAAAGTTTATTATCCTATTCAATGAACAATTTCATATTATACACAAAACAATTTAATGTGAACTATCATTATTTATGGAATTATTTATCAAAGTATATACTAATAAAATAATTTTATTTATTCTAACAAAATGTTAATAAACAATTTTTAAATACTAACATACAAATGTTAGTGGTACCATAAGTGTCTGTAACTATTTTTTATTTACTCATATATGTTTGTGTGTGACATCACATCCATATAGGACATTGGTCTTTGTAGATTTTCGGCTTTCGGTGAAGGCCGGAAACTGATATATCTTTGTTTTTATACATATTATATTCCGACCGCTGGTGTATCTAACCGACCAGATGAGATAAGACCTTGAAATCAGACATAATTATCATGTTTTGAAACAAAACAGGTCCAAACAGAAGCTGTGATGTTTACCGACGCAGGAAATATTTTATTTCACCGATAATTTCATTAGCGAAATTCCATGGTATTCTAGATCAGTGCAGCTCATAAAATGTTGCTCGTAAAATTTTATACGACCTACAATAAAAAATATTACTTTACATTAGAAATTACAAAGAATAGTTCTGGTTCTTTCACTGAAATAAAAAGCCAGGGATTTTGTAATATTTCAAAAATATTGTATCATATTCGTGCTTATGGAAAATATACTTTTACATGTTTTTAAGTATAATAAATGATATGTCTTAGTTACAGAACACCTTTCTGTTGAAATCAGACATTTTTGAAGTAAAGGCAAGAATGAAAGCTGTGAAAAGACCCGCATATTTCGATTTTATTGCAGTAAAAAACCACGTTACGCTAGTTACGCGATGTACAGATATGTACCTGTAGAACGTAATTCATATTTCAACAGCTGACAGTACCTACATATTAGCTGTTATAAGACTACATTATAGTGTAGTTGATTTATCGATTAATAAATTGTCAGTGTAAGCAGGTCATAACATCTATTGGCGCGTCCGTTTATGAGGATAAAAGTAAATACCAGCAGCATATGTATATAGTTAGCAACCACTAAGCGTAACAACTATACAGATTACACTGTGCTTTTAAATTTCTACAATATTATATAGTGTCAGTTATTTCCGCCATCTTGCAATGAATAGAACATAACCTGTATGATACCTACATAACCGTACACACAGGTGCAACTAATGAAGCGTTATGCAATAAGTAATTTTTATAAGAAATAAAAATATTTTAACTAGTTGTTTCAAAACAATTTATGTATTGTGTTTCAATTTATAAAAAGAAAACTAATGATTGCGAAACTGGTATTTAAATAAGAACAACAAAAGTGTCATAGTTACTTTCGATACTACGAACTAATTGCCGAGGTTGTGTATCTCGCACAGTAGTTCTCAAACAACATGTTATTTCATAATAATTAATTCACTCCGTCAAATTAACAATATTTAAGAAACTAATCTGCATCTAAATTGCTCTTACATTTCCGTCAATTAAGTTGTTTAATTGACATGTATTTCCTAGTTTCCAATCTTACATAATCGATATTAGTTTCTTTATTTAGTAAACAAATTGTGCGTATGTAAATATTTATATACACTATTTATATGACACATTGATTATATGTTCAATATTAATCAATCATAACAATCAATCTATAAATAGTTTTATTGTTCAACAATATATTGGCAAAATTATTTATTTACAAAAATGAGTAATACATACGTTAGTAATCAAATCATAGTTCGAATTTTCATTAAAAAATAAATTGTAATCTATTTTACAATTTTCTATGTATTTTGTAAAAGTGAATGTACGCATATACATGTTTTAGATTCAAATTTCTTTGTAACGTGCAACAGAAGTATTAGAAATATTTTTCAAAAATCCATAACAAATGGCATTTTCCTCTTGTTGCATGACAATTATCACGTTTACTATATAATTAGTTTTTAATTTTCACTACAAACCTGTTAGTACAATCACGAGACGCTACTTACGTACATGCACTCGTGTGCATGTAATTTATAACAGAGTATTAATCAGATCTGATTTTTAAAGAAATTTTTTATATTTGTCCCATAATGCTATAGAAAATATGACAATATACTGATTGTTAACGGTCGGTTGCAAGTTTGAAGCAGTACAATTTTAGAATCGTAGGTCAGGCATCATAAAATAATTTAAAGAATATTAAGTAGCATAAATCACAGTACTAAACGAAAAGGAACTGATTGCAAAGCAAATTGTAAATCAATCATTATTATATAATAGCGAAAGTATGCATAAAAAAAAATGAACAATTTCTATAGACACTAAAATGTACAAAACATCTGTTCATCGAAGGAAGAATTACATCAATAACAAAAAAATATCACAAATGTTCCACGTCAATGGAGGTTTTTAGAAGCGTAAAAGATTTTAAATTTTGAAAAACTAGGTCACGCATAATAACAGATATATGAAAATACGAGCAAAGTAAGAATGGGGTAGCATAAAGAATTCAGAACGATTGTTATTTTATATCCTTAAAATATACAGATTTATTCGATTATAAAATCTGTATCCTATAAATGGAAGAAAAATATAAAAAGAATTCTTTTATTTTCAAGAAAGTGTGAACAGTAAAATGTCTTATCATAAGATTATTGATATAATGAGGTATGTAAAAGCATTATTTAGATTTTCAGAATTATATTTAACAACCATTATATAAGTACTTGTAAACTCACACAAGAATGCCAATTTGATTTTATTTAAAATATAGAAAATTGTTTCTCTGACATCGGAAAATATTTATTCGAATTTAAATTGCAATATAACGAGATATATTAGAAATTACTGATGTGATTAGGCAGTTATGTTTTATTGATTTATCGATGGGATGATTTTAATAATTCAAGTGATAAAATTTTACTTATGTAATGCCTATATGGGAGAATATAACGGAAAGACCGAACAAATTTCTTTACCTCAGGCTTTGGAAATATAAGCGGTAGCGATATTTTCGAATTTCTCTGGAAGTATATTGAATAAACCGAAATCGATTTTCAGAATATAAAATAAATATATCTCAAAATATATTCAAATTGACATTGCGATATTTTATATATTTACTGTTGTACAGAAATGAATAAGTACTATTTTTAGTCAACCTAAAAAAATCTGATAATATTTTTGAATATTTTAAAGTAGTTAACTTATCGGATAATTGAGGAGAAAACTGATAAGAAGAAATACACATACAAGAAAATATATTATCAATGCACATCTATTGTCCTAAATTTCTATTTCTTATCAGATAGTAAATCTAACCCAGTTCGTAAAATTTTCAACAATTATGAGAAAAGATAAGCATAAAGCATGTATTTACAAAAACGGAAGCAATTTGTATTTCCAAAAATTTGATCATTAACTTTAGCCAATTGTAAATAGACCAAAAATGATAAGATCGAAATACAGTTATTGCATATTAGTGGAATTAGTTATATTTCCTGGTCCGGTACTGTGTATACCATTTAATCTGAAGCATCACTTCGTAAAGTGGTTAGGTAAACATAATACAGATAACATCCGAAATACTGAGATAAGAAAGTATTACACATGTACCCAACAAACCCCTAACCGTTTGAGAACCGCAGATCTAATGTTAATGACTAATTCTATCTGAGAAGGAAACGGACACATTATTTTAAACTAATAAATTTATTCTTGTAAATAATAAAACAAAGTTGTAAATTGCAAATCCTTGACTACTTGTTCTGACTGTTAACTGAATATAGCACATATTTCAAAACCTGTTTGATAAATAAACTATTAAACTGTACCAGTGTTTGTAAATAATGCGTAATTAAAATGAAATTAATGCTAGATACAAATACATACAGGGCTGTCAATAATTAATGGAATACACATTAAACTTTATAATCACTGACATCCCACACAATGCATACCAGTTTCACACGTTGCCGTTAAGTTGTAAGTGCAAATGCAAAATATAAGACACTCATAAAACCAACACAATAAAATTTTTAACTTTCTTTTATCAAGGTACTGATTCAGTAATAAAACTTTCTTACTTTCAGTGCCATTCTGCAAAATATACAAACAAGTAATAATAATTGTGTCAATTGAACGAGAAAATTATGAAATCTTCAAATTAAATTATTAATTCGTATATATTATCAGTTGTACTATTAGAGGGCATACGCAATCATGACAAATTTGCATAAATTAAAAGTATGAATAATATTAATTAATTATACAGACGTACGCACAATTTACAATGTCATTTCTGCATTGAAAGTTGAAACACAAGATATATGTAATAAAATGCAATTTAAACATTTTATCACTGAATTAGTTATAATTTAATATTTTATGGATTGATTTTCTTTTTGAAAATGTTTAGTTAATTTAACACACGTACATGAATATATGGACATTTAAATCTTTGCAAAGTGTATTGGTAGTTTTGTTGATTTTAATCCTAATCTAATTGTAACTTCCTATAAAAAAAAGTCAACACGCAACTTTCCTCAATTTCCTGTAACAACTACACCGTAACACATGACAACAACGAACACTCATCAAACAAGTTGAACTTTCTTCTTTTTACAGCTAAACAAACGCAAACATTGGATAAAAGCATTAACCATTATCCTTGGTGTCAGCTGTCAATCAGCAACACTTATAATTGTCAAGTAGATGCTTACCAGATTCTAACTAACTAACCTGTGTTAATGCGGTACGATTGAGCGATGCAACTTCTCGATTTTGTGATCCTTCCTCATGTCTCAGCATCGCACGTTCAACTCTAGCCAACGTGGGTGAATCCATGATGGAAGGCACTGCACTAGTCCGTCCAGAAGGACACTCTATTTGCACTAACATTTTCACCACCGGTTCCGAAGTAATCTCGAACGTTTAACTTATACGACACCGACTAAAATAACCGTGCGTTGCACGTCCGTACACGAACAAGTTCAAGCGCAGAATGACAGTTCAAGCTCGGCGCTTCGCGTGCTCATGCGACCATACACTTCGGGAATTTCCGCGCAAATCGGATATCGCACGAATTATCACAAAAAGAAAGTGGTTTTTTTCTCTAAATTGCACTTGTTATCGATGAATACTGTAGACTGTGAAATTATGCATGCACATCACCGATAACGGGTAATCAATTATAGTTTTCATTTTTTTATTAAAAACATTGTTAATCAGATAAAATACGTATTTCATTTGTTTTTGTTTATTTGTCAAGTTTATAAAATCAACCTTTCATTCACATTTAAACGAGGATACTACATAGGAAAATTATAAATTTGTTACCTACTTTTGAAAATTCCGTGTTAGGTATTTAAAAATTACTGTCAGTACTGAATGACTTCATTTCAAATGACAAATACATGTAAACAGTGAATCAGAAACATATTAATTCAAAACACATTTACCATATTTACAAAAACTAATTAACATTATTCATGTGCTATTAGTTACAACATTCATTCCTGTTGGCGACGTGTAAATTTATTACATTGTTAACAGAAAATTCCTACATATATGCATGTAAGTACACATTTACCTCAAATATTTGTTCAAATTTGGTACATGTGTTTAACAAGGTGACTTTTGATATTAAAATTGTCTAGTTATTCTCAGTTATAAACATTTTGCATCTATTTCGTAGACTCTAAATTATTTTATATATCATGAATTTAAAATAATATTGATTTATGAAGTTGCGATGACAAACATTTATATATAAAATAT
>JAGJTL010000073.1:242758-263793 GCA_022063505.1 Calosoma granatense | reverse complement strand
TATCAAATGAAACTTATAATTATTTTTTTCATATTTAAAAACACATTGTAAGTATTAGTGACTTTTTGATATTTCTCTATTATACGATACTGTACACTTAAGATATTTTATTTTAACCATACATACTGTTAATTAAATGTTTTATACATACATGTACTTACTCTTCCGCTATGATATGCATCTGTTACAATCTCTATATCTGTGTATGTTACAAAGTACAGATTCATTAGTTATTGCAACACTCATTGCAAGTACAAAGTGACACCGGCTGTACGAGGACTTATTGCAAAATTTAATTTCATACCACGCTACCATATACATTTCCTATTCATCTGTTTATGAATAAGTAAAGGCTGTGCTGCCTACATTTCAGTGTATAAATTATCATTAATTCCAACTGCAAGTTAGTACATGTGAAATACGAACCCTTACTCGCCGCTGTTAGCATATGTGTGTGTGTATGATGGAATATACAGAGAAAGATAAAATGTTATACATTTACTTACCCTGTTGTAAGACTGCAGTGCTTTCATGTAGTTACCAGATTTGTCGTGTGCTACAGCTTCATCGTAACGAAGCTTTGACTCCTTTCGTTCCTTGATCAGTTTGATCATGGAATCGGAACGGCCTCGACGTCGAGTTGTCATCTTCTGGGACACACATACACACACACACAGAATAAACCGAATCCGTATCTCTATCCAATATATATTGAATGTACGTTAAACTTTAAACTAAATAAACGAACATTTCAAGAAATTCTTTGTACAGACATGTACATTTTACTCTTACAAACAATAGAAATAAATGTCAACGAAAAATTCTTAGACGAACGAAGATTTTCCGATATAAGACTATTAATATTTTAATCTCCTAGAATGAGAAATAAAAACAAGTTTCTTTCACGTTGATAAGATAAATTATAAATCAAGTAGCACGTCTGGTAGCTGTCACTGTATCCAGAGATGACATGAAGCTAGTTAATTATTTATATCTACACACTGTAACATGGGCTAGTAAAGTTTTTGAGTTATCGTTTAATTATGTATAGCCAAAATACAATTCGAGAACTGTTTTCAGCTCATTATAAAATTAAACCACGTTTTGATCATTTTACATTTGTTCCCTGCACATTTGTAGTTCTGCATCAACTAATTCAACATACAAACATTTAAACATTGACTGCTGTAATTTATTTGTACACCATCTACGTATATGAACAAATTCCTTATTTAAATTAACGGAACTAATTTCAACATTTCCAAGACAAAACAACGGTAGCAGGTTACGTTTCATTAAAGTTTGTTTGACAAGCATTTCCAATCTACTAGTAACTTTTTACACAACAAAATCACGCACAGGAAACTAACCTTTCGTACGGAAACACTTGCAACACAAATTGCACAATTTTGCATATTCACATTCCGATATAAATAACGAACATTATCATACAAAGTAAATTTAAAAGTCACGTAAACCATAAATCATTCGGAAGAAAAATAACCTGCCTGCGCTGGCAAGGAATGAAATCATTTAACATCACATGTGCGCTACAGCATAGCAGCTACGTTACACGAGTATGCAACCAACTATACACTTATGTATGCCACGTGTACGCCAACAGAGGAGAACAAAACAATGCATAGTTTATTGAATAAATTTCAAGAAATTAAATTTCCTGTACCGTTCTGACGTAACCACTTCAATATGACTATTAATAATCTCATTGTTTGTGCTTGGAACGTGTGTATTTAGTTACGGTAACATGACATAAACCAGGCAAATGTTTGAAAGTTTGGCAGAAATGAAATTAATTCGGTACCTGTGTTCTGTATGTCTGTGAATATAGGTCATGACAAAATTGAATATATACATTGTTTGAACTGTTACAGACATTTTGTTTTCTACTTATTACAGAATGAATGTAGCTGACAGGCTGAAATCTGCCGGAGACATTATCTCTATTGAAAGTTATATTATTAACTTTACAATGAAGATCATCTTAAAACCGATAGATGCGAGTGTAATTATCTCAGACTGAGATTTTACAATATATTTTGCCAGAATATCCTGAAGTATATTTTTTAATATGTCACACGATAAAAGATATTTAAGTATGTACTTATAATTCTTGAAAATGAAAAATATTACTTTGTAATATGTTACTTTCGTTTTGATTAATTTTTCTTTTTACATTTGTGTTACGTCATATGTATTTATGTATAATTAATAATAATATTTTATTGCTAGTTCATTGGCCAAAAAAATTTTATATAAACTTTCAAATGGAATCTGTAATATAGGTAATAATTGTCAAGATCATTAATAATATTGATTAATTTCCTCATTATACTCACTACTATTATGTAACAAATAGTAATATGCAACAATGCATAATATTCAACAATATTGAAAGTTCAATAGATGTGTTAATTATTAAATCTTTTGAAATAAATTCCAAATTATATTAAATGAAACGAACAGAATATAATGCTATATACAATAATAGTAATTATGTATTTGAGTATTACTAGGTTTTCAATCAACATTTTAAAATTGTAACATGCAATCTGATTGTATGCAAATAAGTATGTAATAAAATATAACATAATTTTGTACTAAATAAACACAATGTAAACTTTTTATGTAATTACTTCTTTACATATATCTACTATTGCAAGTTGCGCATTAATTTAAATATATTATCAAAAGGAATATCAACTGAGTTCTACCGTTTAGCGAATATATTTTATTACATTACATTGATGGTTAAACTAATCTGTACTACCCGTAACCAACATGAACCAATTCCACAATCATTACCTCGTGCTAATCCTGTTGTAATCCCGAATAACGAAAGCCGGTTAACTCACCGCAAACACTACTCGCCACCAACTTCGCTCAACTGCAACACTAGCCTGTCAAAACTCGTCCAACAACAACAACAACAATAAAACTTGAAGTTCGCGCTTCACGACCAACTGTGATTCCTGATGCGCGATTGTCAAATTAAGACGTTGATTGCAACGATGCAACGAACCGAATGATCCTGTTTCCGTAATCGACAAACAATCAGGGCACACAGCACGCGGGCCCCAAGTCTGTTGCCAAAGGCATGCGACCTCCGTGCCGAGATCACCGCCTGTTACCTGTACATTATTGTTGACATCATGACATCAGAACGTCGATGCCATTTTGTCTGTCTGTCTGTATGTCGTGAAAGAATTTAGACCATTTTACCACCAAGCTTTTTTCTTTAATGATCGCATTTTGCGCCGTAAAATCGTTTATGATAGATAAATGGAAAGATTGCACGATTTTTTTATGGTCAATTACTAACTGAAATTATCTGAAATGACTGCCGTAAAACTAATGGTAATAGTACGTGTTTCATTCGTATCAAATATTATTCATAAGCAAATTAATTGTTTCATAGTTGTGTTTTAATAAACTAACAAATAATTAAATTGTACCAATTACATTTTGAACTTTGGTTAGTATAATGTCAATATCTCAATTCGTTTTCATGTATTTCATGCGATACGTACATTATACACATTGGCTCCGATCGATATTAATTTGAAATATGTATTATAGACAATTGAAACTTTCTGTCGCATACATAGTTTATAGTTTGTCGCAATATAACCATCATTTATTACATAAAAGAAGTTAATGTCGCAATATGTATATATAACTCAAAAACTAATACATATTATCAAGTAAATATTATTTTCGGTATACTCTATGTGTAAAATATGCAACCAAACTTACTTAAGTGTTGTGAAATAAAATAGATAATTTCAAATTATCTACCACGGCTGTTTGTGTTTGAAAAAAGACAGAAGAACGCATACAAATCTGACGTGTCCATTCCTGATAAGGGAAAATTTATAAAAGATGAATTTAGTGAGATGTGGTAACAAGTTTTATACACACATATTAAATGCATTTAGAAAATGAGTTCCCTCTCTTATCACTGTGAAAAATAATTTGAAAACTGCATTTCCTCAAAAAATAACCATATTATCTACTAATCAATATACTTCATAATTTAACAATGTAGAATATATTACAGAGATTATAAAAATTAAATACAATTTGTGAATTAGATATGAAGGTAAAGGCCTTGCAACAGATTATAGTAAATGTAGCTTGAAAATAAATGTAGGAAATTTGAATATCATTATAATTTATAATAAGCTACAATGAATAACATTTACCATACTACATATTCGTTGTCTAATTTAAATAACGTGCATGCATCTGGGTAAACGTACAATTATTCTAAAGCCTTTTATCATTCCCAAGGTAGTAACTCCCCCCCAATTAATTAAGTCCCCAAATAGCAATAAGAAACCGCAATTAACACGGAAAACAAATGGCAAGTCAACTCGACTGTCATTTAATCAGAATAGTCATTAACGCACGTACGCCTTAAATATTCGTAACACACGCCACTGATATTCTCTAGTAATGGTAGTATGTTGTTTTCTTTAGTAGAACAAAAGTACATTCAACATATAGTAAACAGACAGGATAAAATTTCACCCATTAATTAGAATTCTTAATAATGAAAAACATCAATGTGTAAATTGTCAGTAGTTGGGAAATTTTGAATGTTTGAATTTCGATAGCTATACAACTTTGGCAAAACAGAATTAACACACTATAACGACGACATTGTCATATTTATTTTCAATTATTCTAATATTTCTATAAATCTATGGCTTATTTTTGTTATTTACAATGAATTCGACGCTATGGGATGCTTCAATCAGTGGAAGGCTTATTAGGAGATGGTAAATGAGCGACGAGGGGTGTGGTGACGACATAGTGTTGAACTGATTGCGTGTTATGGGGTAACTTCTATGAAAGATAAACCGAACCGCTGTGGTCTTCTCGCTGCACGCGATTGACGTGGTTTCCCTACACTGGATCTATGTATATGTACAATAGAATTCCATCAACATCATGTAATGAATTAACGTATTGATTACTTATGCGATACTGGTACACAACGGCTGATGTTATCTACGACAATTTCAAACTACTATTTATTTATTCAGCTAAAAATATATCATACGTTCATTTTTATTGTTGCCTACAAATTGCGTGTCAGGCATGTGTATCGTCGAAGGAATATAATTTAAAAATTATAACCATCAGCGAATAGCGGTGGTGATCATAAAAAAACTATTAGTTATATTAAAGGTATTTTTTTGACAGTACATGTCATGTTTATTTGGAGTTTAATCTAATTTACAGTATGCAACTAGTATTTAACAAGAAAAAGGAACATTCAAACAATATTTTAAACACTATTCTCGTAAACCAAGACATACAAAATATAATATAATTGATTAAAATGAACTATATTTTAATTATCATTTTCTCTGTAAGGTTTACTACATATTAAATTAAAATTTGCATGTATACTTTTTTAAAACAAATGTATTACTATTTCAGTTACCTTTATATACGGAAAATGATATCAAAACTAGTTACGAATTTCCTCTAATACACCAACGTTCATCTGCACACTTGTTGACGTACTGACAGGAATCAAGATCCAGCAAGTTAGAGCATGCTAGTAATTTCTTACTAATTTAATTAACAAAATCTAGGAGAATAGACGTAATCAGTAATAATTTGATTGGTAAAGTGGGAAAACAAGACACAGAATGCTATGTAACAAAGTGTATATTTTTCTGAAAGATATGTAGTTCGTTAGACATACATATTTAAATTATATTAACTATACGTATAGTTCCAAAAACTGTCTTTAAATTTCATAATACATATACAGTTTCCATAAGATGAATTATATCTGCAATATTATACATTTATCTAAACATTAATATATTTATATTAATAAAAATACATTATGTATTATTACAATATGTAGATTTAGTTATTTATTATACATTTATTAAATTTCTTTACTGGTATCACAACTATTAAGAATTCTTCAGCTACAAATGGATATGAAAATATGCGTTATTTTATAAAAGGTACCCTTTCTGTTTCACAGTATATGGTAAGAATTAATATAATATACAATCATTATTTAAAGCTAATGTTCTAACCCGTTTGTTCGTGAATGTTAGTTGTATTTTAAATATTCAACATGTTATTTTATAGAATCTTACGTTAATATTGAATAATTTTGGAATTCCATTTTATGACATTTCTCTGTGCACCTCTACATCACACTGGAAAGACGTTTCTGCTAAATTTTCGGCTACAATTTTCGGTGTACAATTCTCAATTAAACCTTTCACGTTTTTTCCAGTTTTTGGACGTCCTTTCGAGCCATACCTGAGGAGCTTATTCGTCTTTGAATCGGGTGGTACAACTTGCATGACTGTTTCCAACAGTCTAGGTGGCTGTGGATTATCTATAACAATGACGGGTTTCGTTCTGGCACGTTCGAGGGATGCGTTTTTACGCATTAAAGCTTTAGCTTTCTTGTTGAGGATGTCTTGAGCGTCCGGATAGTGGATTAACGCTTCGTTCAGTTCAGTCTTGTTCAGAACAAACAGGTTTGAGTAACCCTTTGATCTAGAATAAATCATGTTAATTTCCTATTTTACACAATTGCTAGAATATAATAACAATACTTCACAGTTTAATATAATAAAAGCTTCACCCATCAACTAACAAGTAATAATTATTTATTAGTCCACGTGACAATGGCGCCGACGTTTAAATGACATTCATAATGGTTTCTAAACAATTCCACGTATGACACATTGCACAAGCATTTGTTTCGTATGAAATACATTGATATTCATGTCATAACAACTGATTAATTTCACAATCAACTATCGACAGTTGCTGTCCGCATTATAAATTTATATGTACGTCGTAAAATTTTATGTTGTCGTTGACAATGCGAAATTTTATTTATTACTGATACGCATTTTGTTTTGTATTAGAAGGTAAATGAAATGATATGTCTACAACCGTTATGAGAGACATTAATTTAATGAATGCAATCAAAACGAATAGTAATTAGTTGTTTAAGCTACAATATGCGATTGGTAGTAGACATAAAAACTAATTATGAATATAGGTTTGTAGATAAAATTATAAGGTGTTAGTCGTATAGGTTTTGAAATCATGTAAAACAATTTAATACTTGAATTATGTGAATAGAGAAACCCGGTGTTTATTAAGTGTAAATATCAAATTAAATACATGCTTGCTGTAAATAATGTAGCAGTTCTCAAAATTCAATGAAACAAAATTTATTTAATCGAAAAATAGTTCGCAGAAAAGTTTTGTATTTTACATACCTGACATCCGCTGTTCTGCGGTTCATACCACTGATTCCTAACAAACTGATTTCACCAAAAACTGAACCCTCTGTAAGGGTGGCAAGTACTTGAGAATCCGCCCCACCAAGCACCTCCACCTTAAACATTTCGAAGAAACATAAACTGTTTTTATAGGGGAAGTTTTCTTCAGACATATGTGAAACTTGTAAACTTTACTTAAATGTGTAATATATTTTATTTTTCACCAGTAAAGTACTTGTATATACCTGGCCACTCTGTAAGATGTACATCTCATGTCCAACATCACCCTTATGACATATCATATCCCCCGGTAAATAAATGACTGAACGAAGTTTCAGCACCAGTTCTCGCAGAAGAGCTTCATCACAGTCGGCGAATAATTTCACCTTACTCAAGGTCTGTATATGTACTTTAATAGCAATGTCTGTTTTCATTTTGTGTGGCAGACAGTCCATTATACTGTTTTCATCTGTAATTATAAATATTTCATTCGAAATCTGTATACAATGAAATCTATTTAAAAATTTAAAGCGATTGAGAAATTATTTGAATTTTGAGAATATTTTAACTTATATAGTTTTTCAACGAACTGGTTAGATATAGGAAATTTTATGTTATCGGTAGGTTGAGATAGATGGATTTCTCTGTATATGTATCAGTATATAAAATATGTAGGTTTATTTTTTAATAATTATACGTACCCAATGTGTGCTGGGTAGCCCATGTGAATGTAAACCACATTTGTACTCTCCTCATTAAATCAGGTGGCATATTCAACCTTCGTAAATACTCCAATGTCTCGTCCACCAGTTTCCTATACTCCGTCTGAGATCTAGTAGCCGTAGCAATGATATCCCGAATCTGACCAATCAACAAGGCGAACACAAACACGCCCATCAACCAGGAGAAAGTCATGAACATAAATTCAATTTCCTTCCTTGGTTTCGGATTCTTTCCAATAGATGTAGCAGTTTTTGTGGCAAAATAAAAGCAAACGATGTAAGCATTGCCTTTACCATTGAAGACGAAATCATTGCTTCCTAGACCTTCCCATACAGAGAAGGCATAGTACGCGCATGCGTTCAAATGAATCAAGTACATCATGTACATTAGGGTCCGTAAAATTCGAACCATATGAGGGGATGCCAAAATTCTGTCTACATTTTCGAAAAATCCCCAGAATGTGTGAAGTTTAACCATTCTTGGAATGCGAAGTATGACCATGTCTGGCCCAAAATAGAAGTACAGAATGTCCAGTGGAAGCAGTGATATTAAATCCCTCTAACAAATATTTACAAATTACAATTCTATTCGAGTGCAAACATTTCATAAAACCATAATGTTGTGAATTTATAATTTTGCAAAGTAACCAATCTACTTATTAAGAATGAAAATTTACCTTAAAATAAGTACTCTGCATATAACATCTTCTCGTTTGCTTGACATCCGTTACCCAGAATCCATCCGAGATATACATGATTCTCGGTTGAATTAATGTTATATCAATGATATAGACAAGATCAGACACGTAATCGAAGAACATCCACACTGGTCGATTCGCAGGTGTTTGATAGGGAAATGTACTTCTCAGTGGTATCGTCCAACAGTTGTACATGTATGCCAGGGCAACAATGAATAACCACGCCATACAGAAGTTACTCTGTGGATCCAGCACCTTTTCTCTGTAAAGTTTTGCCAATCTACCTACGCAGTTTAAGGGTTTATCCGCATCCGGTCCATCGGAAGTGATGCCATTGTTTGTGAAGGAAGATTTGCTGATTTGTCGTGAAGATAACGGTGGTGGTTCGACTTCGTCCAAACTACTCAAAGACGAAGGTGTTGGAGGTAATTCCAATCTTCTTCTCACTACATTTGTACGGTTTGAAAATGCTTCTACCAAATAACGAATCCTTTCTCGTATGAATTGGCGACTGCAAAATAATATTTATTGCCAGACATGTTGAGCTATAAAAACGAATATATTTATGGTTTTCAATCAAAATTTATTGACTTCAGTATTGATGGTCATTGTTTTTTAAGTTTTTACATTTGCTATTCAGCCATGTAAACTATTTTATTCCAACGCGAAATTCAAATGTATGACATGGTTGCAGCAATATAATATAAGCAGCGTGTTTTCACCTGTTGCTATAGCATTTACTATTCGTATCATAGTTTCATTGAATTCATTCAAGGTAAATGCATAGTTACAAAATACTGAGCATTATTTAAATAGAATAATGTAACAATGTCTTAAATAACTTTAATATCCTTGGTAACAAATTTAAATGAATATTTTAAAACACTTAAATAATTGAATGGAAAATATATTAATGGTAAATAATGTAATGAATTATACATGTATAATGTATTAATTTTTGTCAAAACAGATGAATAATTAATAATCGATCCATTTCAATGGAACGTCCCGTGAGTAAACAAACATTGAAACGTTTATATCAATTCGATAGGTGCATTACATGAAATTGGACGATTCTGAATTTACGATGACTGCAACGGTAAGATATGTTTCAATTCCCAACTTGTACATATCGCTGCGCAAGTGGTAACTTTTAAAGTAACAACCATTAAAAACTGTTAAATTATTAAAATCCAATACACTCATGCCATGTCCGCGCAAGTGTGTGTGTGTGTGCATGTGTGTGAAGTAAATATAAATATCATAAGAACATACGTAGTACTGCTCGGTCGTTCGTCGTTTTGCGAAGATCTATTCCTGGCACTTCCATTTTCAACGGCACTCGTGCTGGAGTACGTGACGGCCTCGAGGGGCTCGCTGCACCACGATGTTGCCGACGACGGTTTCTTGACAACGCGATCTAACGTCAGTTTCTCGGGGTACACCATCCTCTGTGCCAGCACAAAGAACCGTGCTCGTTTGCATTACAATCGCAGACCAACCACAAGTGAAATTAATTTAAACTAAGTAACCTCCTACCTTCTTTAGACGATAAATGTTTTCCATTTTCGCAATTAATGCACATCGCGTGTTCAACAGCTGGGCACTGGCTAACGCCGTGACACCAGGCAACTCAACCAACTCGCATGTTGCCATAGAAACCGCATATCAGGCACTTCACAAAACGCGATCGATTGATTGTACCTCATTCCAACTATATGTATAAACCTATATGTGCACCTGCTAAACTGTTATCTATATTCTGTATTTTTAACTGTTTATTAGCTGTTTATCTATGCTTATTATCAAGGAACAAAAATATTTCGAAACTAATATTGCAAGTTTATAAAATAAATATAATATGGACATTGAATATGTATTTATCTTTATGAACAATATAATTTTCATACGACAGTGAAATTTCCATTAATTTCTCTACCGGCATCTATAAGGATTTAAGAAAAATTATTTGTTGTGTATTTAAACACTGTTGACAGATAGCAGCAGGTGTGAAAGAAAGCTGAATTTAATAGAATTCAAAATAATAATTTATTAATAATTTCTTTGTTGTTATATGACAAAAACTAATGATATTAATTTTCTCTTTATTGATAGTTAAGGGTTTCAGCTATAAAATGTCAATCCTTACATATAATGTATTACCGAATGTTTGTATATGTGAACACTTGCAGAATTAGGTTATTTGCAAGTGCCAATGTGACAGCAGACTTTAAGTTCGGAAACAACTAATTATATATTTTTCCCACAGTTTGCCAATGCCACCAAAGAAAGCAGCTGGGAAACCGGCGAAAGGCGGTAAAAATGAGGAGGCTGATAAAGGTGAGCTCATTATTACATTCCGCTTTCTATTATAACCTACATTTTTATGTCAAATCAGGAGCTGGTAAAGAAAAAAAAGGTGGTACAGCCGTAAAAGTAAGGCACATCCTCTGTGAGAAACAAGGTAAATGTTTGGAAGCATTAGAAAAGTTGAAAGCCGGTCAAAAGTTTCCTGAAGTCGCAGCTGCTTACAGTGAAGACAAAGCTCGTTCTGGAGGAGATCTTGGCTGGATGACCAGAGGATCTATGGTAGGTCCGTTCCAGGAGGCTGCATTTGCGTTACCTATATCATCGGTAAATAATCCTGTATATACTGACCCTCCAGTTAAAACTAAGTTTGGCTACCATATTATAATGGTAGAAGGCAAAAAATAAACAGCAGATTATTTTTACTATTTTGTTTAATATTGTACTTCATAATTTCTTATACATAAATAAATAATTTACAAAACAGCTCTTAAGTATTATTACAAATGTAATCAGTCCATAGCGGGTGCGTCAAGTGCAGTTTTGCAACTTAAATGCGAAGGTTGGGATTAGTGTAACGGACATACTTCAGTAGAGCCTCGTTTTCTTCACACACCCACGGCTTCTTGTGATGGCAGGCGACGTCATGCCAATTAACGCCATCTTTGTAGAAGTTGTTCAGCACAGCTAAACAGTTTTCTGGGGCACCACCTTGCAGTGCTTCCTAGTAAATCAAATTAACACACATAAATCACAGTCATTTAAAAGACAATAATAAAACTATAAAATATATATAAATAAACAGTAAAAGCTGAATAATTACTGTCAATTCAAATTTATGTTTAAATATATAAGCAATAAAATACTGCTTTTACAACACAGGTGCGATTTTAAAATTCTGGTGAAAATCGAAATTTATTTAGGGTACATATACTTGGAACTGTGTTCCAGGTATATGTGTATTGACCATAAATTGTAACAACCGAATACTGAACATAAATTATAATAATATTGTAATCAAAACTTACTCTGTTATCGGGCTGTGGTTTGCCAATTCCTCCGGTTTCAGACCAATCATTCTGGTCGCGTTGTGTGGTTGGTGCCAATTTCTGGAGTTCAGCAGTCCAGAACCATCCGTTGACAGGGATTGGTTGAAGATCAGCCCTTTCGCATCCTTTGAAATCGCACAAACGACCACTTGTCCAGATGTACTTCACTTTTTCCTTGACAAGTTTTGACTTGATCCAGTCGTTTTCGGCGCTAGTTTCCAAGGAAACAAGATCCATGCAACGTTTCCTGCAGTAATTGCGGCCATTCAACCAGTCTTCTTCCACGCCCTGGAGAGCAGGATCTCTCCAGCTGAAGAAGTAGCCTTTGCCTAGAATGTAAATTACACATTACCATAATACATGTTATACTGAATTGCGGGTATTTAATAACGTCCAATTTAAACTGGTCACCGCCTACTTTCTCTTTAATAGTTACAGAAAAGCTATTATTTAACATTAGTTCCGTTTATAACATGTACCGTAATAATTCTTTTAACCACCGTAATATTTACTAGATGACCACTTATAAATGTGCCGTTATCTTAATTAATTAATTATGCAACCAAATAGACTACTACGATAATTAACATACGATGGTTTCGATTGGACTATTATCACACTAATAGAAAATCTCTGTTCATTAAAATATTCCGTTTTTATCGAAATAAAAAAAAGTTCTGAAATGTAATATTAATGAAATAAATAATAATAAGTGATGTTCTAGGAAAACACAATGATACTTCTTTGAAACTACTTATTAATAATCTATAAGTAAAAGAAATATTAATATTTTCAAAATTAGCTAGAATTATACATTAGTAATACTATATTATTAATAATAAAATGTATCTTACCATCGGAGGTGCGTTCATGAATGGTACGCTGGGCGCATAGAACAGGTACAGGTGGATCTAAAATTCTACCATTTTGAAACTGGGCAGCCGCAAGACCCAGAAGGGCAAGTCCAATAATAAGTTTCATTGTTGCAACGTAAGTAAACACACGCACAATGTTGATCAGGCACAGATGATGACAGTTGAGTGAGTAGTGTAGTGCGTACGACCACACAACTGTACGACGACTAATCTGGATGTTCAACCTGTCACAGGCTTATATATATGTGTGCAGTGACTCCAACCACTCTACCACCAGTATGTTTGTATGTATATACATAACATGGCTACCTGACCGCGTGAGACGCAATGTCATTGCCATGTAGGATATATCACGGGCATATCTCGGGGATCCTGAATTCCAATGGCCGTTTTAACTACGGTGAAAGTTCAAACAATAGGAAAACAGCTCAAGGTTTGGCCGGCCGGTGTACATGTGTGTGTGTGTATGTGTTTACCTGAAGCGATGGGTAATGCCGGTTCAGGTAAAAATAAAACGACTTTCTGTGTCATGACTTTCACCGTAGCCTCAGACCCTACGCGACAACATTAACGTTTTCCAATCAAGATAAGGTAATGAGAGGTTACAGTTGTTTTCGATGCACCAACCTCACTGATAGCAACATGCTTGTTCACTTTCCATTGACCTTGATGCTTCCATAGCAAACTTGGGATGTCGGTGGTAGGTAATTATTAATTTTCGACAATGATATTCATTTCAATTAGTATACATTAAACGATTTATTTGTAGTAAAGTGCTTGTATCATATAAAAATAGACTACGAATAACAATTGTAATGATCAATTCATTGTATTTACATTATACTATTGAATGACTCGTAAGCCAGTTTGCCTAAGTAAGTAGCTAAATAATCATTGTTTAAACATACCACAAAGTAAACACTGCATATATATATGTAAGATACACTAACAACTATTCAGACTTCCTGGCGAAACGGAAAGTGAAAATATTTCATCAAATATTTATTTTTTTGTACCAACAACAAGACTACTTCTGAGAAGAAATACAGTTTTTACTTTAATCATTACAAATACACCATGGAAAGTATATACTTAGCAAGGAACCAATCCATTTTTGTTTGATAATCCAAAATAAACGCGTACTACGACAATCAAGATAAGAAAGAATAATAAAAAAAAACTAATTAATTAATTATGCTTAACATTCATACTAAGGCACTCTTTACATCTAAACAATACTGTACAATACATGTAGTATTTATTATCTGAACAAATATGGTGAACTTAACGTTCGAATGATAATCCTGTAAATCGATAAGTAAATTAGACGACAACATATTATTGATGGATTACATAAACATCGAACATATAAGAACAATATCGAACTATATTTCCTATCAAAAACAATACCCAAATTAAACTTGTAATTGATATTGTTCTAACATCGATATAAATGTAATCCGATCGCATATGCACTAATAAAAAATTACAGAATTTTAAAAATAACATTGTATAATAATCTATAATAAATCATACAAAGTTCACACAGGCAATTTTTCTAGAAATATAAATAATCGCTTCTGGCATGAAAATCTGATGATATTTCTTCTACGATTTTTGACAGAGTTGTCAATTTTGTACATGACAAAAATTATTAACCAATATTTTATGTCAATAACCTGCTTTTGTTTGACTGTGATCTAATTCTAATATCATAAGTGAAAGGCAAAAAAAATGTTTACTAAAAATACGATATTAAAAAATTTTGACCACAAGAAAGTTTGATTACACGAGAGTAAAAATGAAAAGTACTCACGACATGTTACTGATGCATAAAAATTAATAAAATAAAAATAATAATAAATAATTTATCTCAGGCTTATATATCTCCTATAACTGGTTGTAAATAGCCTAGATATACATATATAAAAGAATGAGAATACATAAGATGGTGACGACACATTGCACAGAGAGACATGTAAATGATTTATATTTCACTGGTGGTGTACTGGTTTGTCTCTCAATATCATTCATCATAGTTTCATAAAAAAATAGACTGAACACTGCGCGCCTTGCCCGTTCATTATTTCTCCAGTAACACGTTAATCTTGTCATAGGCGTAGCGAAGATTTCGGAACAGGCCCATGCTGCAACCGTTCTCTTCAATTGTCGAAAATCGGAATGTACGGAACGATTTATCACTATCGATGTACGTGACCGCGGACATCAACGGGCACATTATTATTTTCGTGTGGTCCAAAAAGTTTACCTGCAAAGAATATCAAATTGTACGAAAATTGCCAGCAGAATTTATAACAAATTTCGGTGAGACACCCGGTATATGAAAATATGTATGCATATAGAAAGATTGTTTATCTGATTGGAGAAAACCGTTATAATCATGTAACTGTATATGAAAAAAAAACAATTATTATTAAAATCCTTCCATAAAATTATTAAATCAAGATATAACTTGTGAAGAATTTTGTCGATTTGTTATTCAAATTAAACTATATAAATGTGTATACTTCTATATAAAATTCCTTCCAAACATTATTCATTATTTACTCGTTACTTGAAACTTGTTTTTATTTTGAAAATATTTGAATTTCAATATTCTGGTTTTTACGATACTACAAGGACGTATGTAATGGAATGTGAGTGTGTGTGTACGTGTGTATATTATATAACTAAGTATTAATCATTAGTATTACTAAATGTACATTTACGGAATTTCCGAAATTGAATTAAAATATTCCTTGTGATTTAGAATATATTACATAAGTAATATTTCTCTCTTAATCTAAGTAGACCAGTGTGGACATGAATATTAAAAATATTCTATAAACATGTTAAGAAATGTATATCCGATATTACATAATCAGAATAAAAGAATAGACTTTGTTATTTTTGCACATGCCATCAAGGACATGCAATGCATGATGACACAGATAGCTTAATATAGAAATCAATTAATATTTTACACATGCTATGATTATCCAACTGAATCCATAACACGCCTACATAATTAACGGTACGACTTGCATCTGAAATTAACGGTATAATATAATCAAAGCCAAAGCAACAAATGTTTATTAATAAGACTGTCATACTTGATACTAAATGAACTGGCATTATTATGAATTTATTGTAGAACATAAACTTATTTGATACAATTTTGTACATTATAATATTTTTTAAGGTCAGTATATATAGTTTGATTGTATTTTCAAACACTGGGTGTTATTGAAACACGTTAATTGAATGATTAGAATGTTAATTATGTACTGACAGATTAAAGAAAATATAAAACTGAAATAAAATAGATGAGTTCGTGATAAGAGCAATTAAATTTAAATAATTTAATAAAATTCTATCATATCTACGTCGATATTATGTTGCTAAAAATTCTTTACAAATATAAATAAGCATAATAAAAAATAGATTCATACTCTCGACATTGAAATACACCTTAGAAAGATACATCATTGCAACTATGTAGAAAAGAAACAAATCGTTAGCATTCGTATTACAGTGTCAACAGAACTTGCATTTCTCCGAGTACGAAAGAGATTGTAGAGTCTTACAAATACATAATTAATTAGAAGATCATGTTATAAATCTGGAAAGTGACTCTTCTCAGGTTCACATAACTAATTATTGTGTTTTGTTTTCAAGTGAAAGTAAAAGATGTTATTGAACTTTCCGCCACTTCATTCAGTAAAACAAAACATGTCATAAATAATATTAGGTGTAATACATGTAAAAACTATCTAGACGAAAGAAGAGTGAAGCAACGTCAAGTATAAAAACCTGTCTAAATAACAAGACCACTATTTGAAAATATATAACTGAAATATCGCATTCCAGGTAAAACATCTGTCAGTATGATTCCCTATGATAAGTTATTATATAACAATATTTATTATATAACTTCATATTAACTATTTAACCTCCAGTAAATTTGCATTCCTGTTAAATAAACCTGAAGTACAACATTTGCTATTCTAGCTAACTTGTTTTATTTTATATGCTACGAACAAGTTCCTTGAACATCCAAATATATCGCATACTGTATGGTCAAATTAGTTAAGTTCTAATAAATCATGACTTAGCAATACTATCTATAGACGAACATAGTAGTTTTTTTATCAAAAATGGATTAAATGTCTCGACTAGTTTATACAAGTATTAGGGAGTCAATGATTGTCATTAATATGGAAAACATAGAACATATGTAAAGTTCACATACTTGGATAGTTCCGTTTGTAAGTTGCATGATAACAGCGGATGTAGTACGGCACCACTGGTGCAGATGTGGAATACGGGACAACTGATCACTCTCCCGAGTCACTGAATCACCAGCCTTCATCAGATGCTCTCTCATGTACCGATGGAAGTACGACAACAGTTTCATCTTCTTCTCCAGGTTCTTCGGGTACGAGTCCACGGTCATATAGGTCTCAACACCGTCGCGAGCAATGTAATGTACGTTACTGTAACAAAAATATATTCATATAAGATTACAAATATGCTTGTATATGTGTAATCAACCTTATAGACTCTATATTATAGAGAATAAAATATAAAGATCAAAGGAATGTTAAGGCGATAAATACATTAATTCTGTTTTTAATTTGGTCCTAAATTAAATATCTGTATCTCGACAACACTGTATTAAAATTTATTCTAATGACTATACAATAGAATCTAAAAGTAGTAGAAACTAACAAAAAGTGTATATTTGTCAACTATAAGAGCTTATTCCGTATTATTTAATAATCTTGCACTACGGAGGCAATTCTAGAATCTTTCTCATATTAAATTTGAACTTCTTTTCAACTACAAATATGCAATTTTTGCTGATAGAGAATTGTCTGGCATTAAGCAGAAGAAGTAATACAGATATCACGAATTATGCAGGCCCACATACAAATACATAATAATCTAAATCTTCTGTAATATATGAAATTACATGGATACTAATATTGATATGGCCACTAAATATTAGGAATTGTATAGTTTAAGAGTGAATAAAATATCAATATCAGATTGACTTACACTCCGTTTGCCAACATGATGAGTTTAGTTGTATCATTAAACATAACACCGACACCCTCATCACATAGCTGATATCCAAATCCATATTTATCCGAGTAATCCACCCACTTCGACACCCAGACAAGTGGTTGAGCGGCTGGATCTGTCATTTCATCGCCAAAGTTACCATTTTCTCGTCCTGGCTTTGTGCGAATCAGTTGGGCAAGTTGTTCGCGTAACGACATCAAACTGCTATGTGAATCGAAAGCAGTTGCCGCTGCTCCATGGTGACCACCGCTTGCTGCAATGGAATCATGTGGACCACCTTTACAAGGAGAATCAACTGCCATAATATGTTCATCTGAGAAACAAACATTACAAGATATATCATATGAATCATATACAAGTGGACAACATGATTTAAAGCCACTATCTATCTTGAAGCTATAGAAGTAATGTTGAATTACAAACTTACTATTGACAACATTATTCACTTCCAGCAGTGGTTTACGAGTATTAGCGTTGCGTTCCACCATCTGATCGAATCTTGGTGCCATAGTCAAACAACTAGCAGGCAACGAGCTTGGCAGGAAGCCAGAGTAGAAGAACTCATGTTTCAACAGTTGCTCAACTTTCGGACGTGTCCTCGGCTCTGATTGTAACATTTTCACTATCATACTGGTGGCAGTAATAGATATTGTTTGCGGTACCCTAAACATGTGCAAATAAACACATTCATTACACAATAAAATCACCGTCCGGTAACAAAACAAATCACCTGTATTCGCATTTCTTAATTCGAGAATATGTTTCTTTTAAGCTGCTCGTTTCGAACGGTGGTTTGCCAATAAGCAAAGTGTACATTATACATCCGATTGACCACACATCCACCTCAAACGAGTGTCCTTTCTTGTTTAATATCTCCGGGGCAATGTAGTTTGGTGTACCGCACAGTGTTTTCTTGCGTTCGCCATCATATTCTATCTTTGTTGCCAGACCGAAGTCTCCGATTTTCACTTGCAGATCATCGTTAAGGAAGAGATTGCCCAGTTTCAAGTCTCGATGGATTATTCGGTTATCATGCAAATAATGAACACCGGTTAAAATCTGTTTCATATAAAATCTTGTTTCCGGTTCGGTTAAGGCTTTACGACGTTTATGCAGCTCCATCATAGACTGTAAATAATCAATGGCAGAAGTAAATAAAAGTTCCATTAGATACAATAATCAATTTGTCCAAAGAATTTAATTCAGTATAATTGATTCTTTTATCCTGCTTTCATTGAAATATTATACTATAATTTAGAATAATTATTCAGGAATATAAATGAGGGCGGATATGTAATGCCTGCTGGTTGAAGAAAAAACAGAACATGAAAGATTTTATTCCTCTGAAGAATTAAAAGACAAATTTGTTCTGATAACAAGCAAGTTATTGACAAGAATGTGTTGGATAAAAATATTCGTCTAGAAACATACAGTATAAAGCTTAAATTTGGAAATGCGTGTTTTAAATCAAAAGGACAAATATTTAGGACAACTTTATCATTGATATCATAAAATCGATTCGTTTTTGTACTATGCAAGTATTTTTAAGTTATTGTTACGTGCGATTGTAAAACTTTATATGTGTATAAAAATCAATATCATTTAAAAATAGCAAACTTATGTCAACTACATATTTGTATTTCAATTTATGCTGCTAAGTAAAGAATATATATCATTGATATTAAATTATGCAGATATAGAAAGCAGAAATAACATATATTTTGATGAACAAACTAATACTTGTCATAATTTTCTATGTAAGATTCATATTTTGGGACAAATCACAACCAAACATTTGCTACTTCGAGAGTTGTCAACCAAAATACTACCTGCCTTACAGACAGGTCAGGAAGTCATAAATTATAAGAGAACAGAATGTAATAATTACCCGCTTGCGACATAATTCTAATATGATGTATATATTGAAATTATCCTCAAAGAATCCTTTGAATCCCACTACATGCTTGTGGAACAAAACACGATGAATTGCTATTTCCTGAGACATCTTTTCCCGTTGATTGTGTTTGGCCATTAACTTCTTTGAAACGATTTTTCCGGCATATACAGAACCACTGACAACTTCTGTGATTTCATAACACTTAGCAAATCCACCCTAAACATAAAAAGTGGTTAGAAATGTAGTGCTAATGACAGAGATGGAACACAATGAATAGATGTATAAAAAACTTTCCAGAAGTAAACGAACCGTTAACAATTTATACCTATATGTCATTTTGCAAATATTATATTGAATTATATGAAAAAGTATGACTAAATTCATTATTTCATGATATAATTGAGTTTCTAATAAAATTTCAAACATTTGTTTACAAGATAGGTAAAGCAATATTTCTGTATAAAAATGATGACAAAAATAACCTAAAATATGTTATTTGAAATATGAATTCAACATATAATTAATATTATACAGTTTACGACAGTTATGTCATTGAAAAACAATGAAATTGATCACGCACCTTTCCAAAGAATCTTCCTCTTTTGTAGCTGATTCTGTTTCCTGCATCGTATATGATTTCTGGGATTTCTTTTAGTGGATCGTCGTCTTTGGAACCCATATTAAATTAAATAAAATTAATAGTTTTTGCTTAATTCGAATAACTTTGATAATAATAACCGTTTGTTTTCAGTCTTCGTGGGTAAACGGCTGTCTTTGATTTTGTTCAGTTGAAACTTGTTTGAAACAACCAATAGAAATTGATGACGTTCTGCGCATACTCATTTGTAGTCCCTCTTTACTTCTTCTTTTCCTTCCTAAAATTTGCAAGACGCGCCGTTTTAAAATTATGGATTTAAATATTAATGAAAGATTTTCAAAATTAATTTAACAAAAACTAACTATTGTCATTAGTAATAATAAATATTGTACATTACAATAAATGGCTGCACACGTCATGAAAGCTGTAAAATTAGAAAAAAAAGTAAAAATTAAATGTCAATGTCTTATTATTATTTTATATAATGCACATGAACA
>JAGJTL010000073.1:221296-242710 GCA_022063505.1 Calosoma granatense | reverse complement strand
TTTCCTGTGCATAATATGTTTATAGACAATAGAATTTACGTGATTCATAACATTTAACACGTGTAGGCATAAAAACAATATCAAATGAAATAGTTATCTGTAGTTTGACACCTAACAGTACACAATGAGTAAAGAGGAATGCTTATTATCTAATCATAATATTTTTTTAATATCATTGTTATGACTGTAGCATACACGTGTGTAATAAAATATTTAAGGTACAATAAGGAACAAAACTTACTGAATGTTCCAATTTTAACGTCATTAAAACAATAAACGAAATAGTTNNNNAATATATATTGTATAATATTTATATGTAATATACATAATTGAACATTAATAAATAGGTAAATATAATATAGAGTTATAAACGGAAATATAATTTTGCCCACAAATTTTAAATCATGATATAAATTCGAATCAAATTTTCATTCTTGGCTGTAACGGTTTTGCTATTCTTTATTTACGATTTATATTCCCTTTTTGCATAAAACTTTATTGTTATTTGGTATTATAGAATAAAATATAAAAACCATTGTTTAATAATGAAAATATATTTGTCAAACGGGCTTTCAAGATTTTAATAATGCAAAACACGGAGTTCGTAATTTCTTTTTATAAATAAACTATCTATATCTATATTGTATCAAATAATCTAATTTAAGCTATGAAATTATTTCTTGTTGAAAGTCGACATGATGGCTTTATCTTCAGTAAAAAAATGAACTAAAATCTTAAGAAGTTCATACACATATTTCAATGATTTCTCCATAAACTAAATAGATATACTTGTATGTATTTTATATACTTCACACGATAATTAAATTTTTGTTTTTCTTTCATTCTGTTTTTGTGAGTTTAGTTTTGACAGAATTCGCTATCCATTTAATGTTTTAATTTGTAATATTTTCGATTTATTACTCATTGTTATATACTTATTATCATTGTATATTTAACATTTTGTTTAACTTTATATTAACGGAATTCGTTTCAATAATAGCAAAAACAATAATTATGAATGAATCATATACTTCTACATTGGACTGTAAATACAAAACACTAATCATATTACAAGACATAGGAGATGTTTTCAAACAAATTCGTTTGCACGTACGCATCCACTATATAAACCTGACATTTCCAGAGGGTGTTATTCCATTGTGCTACCGAGTTCTGTAAAGTGAAGTTGCTCTTCAAACACTATACTACAATGAAGCTCTCCATGGTTTTCTTGCTGTGCTTCACACCCATATTACTCAGCTTGTGTTTGTAAGTAGATTTACTTTTTAATATTAAATTGCAAAATATTATATGTAATTTTCTATTTGATTTCTTCCAAACACTGTAATACAATTTGTTAATATGAATGTTGTTGAAATGTTCAAGAAATATTTAATGTTGATATGTAAGTTTAAAATATGTTTCTTCTTTTGTATAGGTGTGCAAAAGTTGATCCAGCAGTCGGTCCATGTGAATGTGCTGTGTTTCGCAACCTGGAGGTGAAGACGACGGACACACCTATTTTGAAGCAGAATCCAATGAATGTCACCTGCGATGCAACTGGACAAGCTACATGCATAAAGATGTGCACCGCCCTTGCTCAAGCAGCTAAAGCCAGAGGACCAGCACTCTTATGTGCTACCTTGCAACATGTAGATGCATTGACGGTAAATATTACATCAATTCTATTAAGTGTGTTTACTGTTATGAATTCAATGAAAAATCTCTTGCTCAATACATATTTCTATACAAGATTCATCTACAATATCTTGCCATTTCTTATTTGAAATAACTAAATCATACTCAGTTAAAAAGTATAGTATCAGGTTCTTGTTAAAATAGATAGTAATATAAATAAAACGCATTATTTTTTCTATTTGAAACGGCAGAGTACCAACGATGTTATATATTTCAAAATGATTAATTACAACATTTTATTTGTAATACGCGTTGATTTGTATGATGTTGTTTATTTATTTAAAATTTCATTATACAGGCTCATGTCTTCGCCAGAAGTTGTGAGGCTGCCTCCTGGACCCACACCAAAATGAGCAACTCTGAGCCAATATGTTGCCACGAGGGCGCACCAATCACGTGCAAGGTGAAACAATGACCTACGCGAGTCTTGTATCGTTTACGATTTTATTTTGTTCCGTATTTTAATTTTTGTTTGAAATATTATAGAATTAAGTATTTACTAACCTAGCTTATAATTTTTTACATTAACTAACATGAACACCATTACTGACGACATGCCATGAACTGATACACGATTTTAAAATATTTCTTTATTTTTAAGTGTTTTTTTACAATATATTTGCATGTAATAGAAAACAAAAACAAAAAAAATTAATAAAATATACATTAATACCTGATTGTTTATAAAAATTTTGATTCACCACTTGAAAACCTATTGTCTAACAATTGAGCTTTCTTCAAGATGGCCTTTTTCTGAGCTTCATCAAATCTGTTTGCTTTCAAGTCGATGTCTCTGTTGAATGGTCGACGTTCAGTTTGACCAGCATCTTGTTCTTTCTAAAAATTTAAATAAATACTTTAGTATCTGTCATAAATAGATACACATACATATATTTATCTATTTGAATTAAAAATTGTTGATTTCATATGAAAGCAAACACAAAAAAATGTAAAATAGTTTAAATTAATTGAATTTACATTAAACAAAATATTTTATATACATATATACATTATTTTGTATATTTCACATACAATTTATTGCAGAATGTAAATCACATGTATGGTAATACAGGTGACAGTATTTAAATCTACAATAACTGTGTTTTATGATATTTTTATTATAACTTTATTTTGTTTGCAAGTAAATCTAAAAATAGTACACAAATACTGAATAGAACATTATTATTTTCCAACACTGAAAATAATATTTAAAAAACACATTACTAGCAATAATCACCTTTTTGTTTTTATTATATTCTTCTTGATGTACATCCAATAATGACTTATCTCGTTTCTTTTTCTTTTTATGTTTTTCAACCATTTTCTGTTGTTCTAAATCTCTTTCTTGAATCATTCTTAATTCTGCTTCCTTTTTTATATCAATTTTCGGTGGTTCCACTTTCTTTCTCGCCTTATCCTGCGGCGTGTCTGTCCACGATGATCTATCGCTCATATCAGGTACACCTTTTGCACGGAACTGTCGCGGACCTAGTCCCAAATTCGCAGCACGGACTTGTGGTAATTCTAACATCCATTCCTCTCGAACTGTACGATCATCCTTTGACTGATTTAAACTATCAATTTTCATTTGTAAAGCACGTTCTTCCAACTGAGTATATGATGGAGTTTTCCCCGAATGTCCAGCTGGTAATGGACCAATCACATCATCCTCCGATTCCGACAGATCTTCTTCTTCTGGTTGAATAATTTCAGTATTATTTTCAGCTTCTTCCAAAAGTGCAGCTCTTAAATGTGGAGGTAGCACTGGACCAATTACCTGTGATGTTTTGTCAGAATTTTCTTTCTTTTTTGCACTAGGTATAGTTGGTCCAATAACTTCGTCTTCACTTTGCTTAGTTTCTTTAACTAAGTTAGATTTTGCTTTTAGTAAATGTGGAGGTAAAGCTGGTCCAATTGTAGTATCTTGATTATTTTTTAACAAATCAGTAGGCAACGAAGGTCCATGAACTTCTTCATCAGAATCAGCTGATGATTTTGAATTTTGTTTCTTCTGTGGAGGTAACGCTCGGCCAATCTGCTCGTTAGTGGATTCATTTTCAGATTGTTGTTTTTTCGAATGTAGTGGCAGTACTGGACCATACTGATTCTTATTAGGTTTATCATCAGATTCTGAATTAATTTTAACAAGTGCTGGTAAAGATGGGCCATAACATTCATCGTCTGATTTTTCTAGGGATATTTTATGTTTCTTGATTTCTGGTGACAATGGTGTTTTAGCGTTAACGTTGTTCTCGCGACCTGAATTGGATTTAGGTGGTGGTAATGTTGGACCATAACAAGTGTCATCAGATTGTTCACTTTTATTATTTTGTGACGATAATGTAGAATGCATATGCTTACTGTTACACTTTTTACCGGATTTTAAATTAGTTTTAGCAGACAGTGAGATTGGTTCGATATTTTTCTCTGATTTTTTGGAAGATTTTGCATGTTTGTTCTTTTGTGGTGGTATCATTGGTCCGCACTTTTCACTGTCTGAATCTTCAGATTCTGAGATGGTAATTGTTTTAGGTGAATTTGTATAATGTGAATATATATCTGATCGTGGGCTATTTACCGGTGAACCATCTGCTGACGGTGGGAAAGGTGATGTATTTCGACAATGTCGATATTCTTCCTTATCCGATTCTGGATTCTTTCCTAGTCTAGTTGGTTCAAAACTGTCACTATCATATTCTGATTCGTACTTTTTTCGTTTTTTAACATCGTCATCTGATAATGATTTATAACTTATACGATTGTGTCTTACACTTGTTTTATCATCGCAATATCTACTTTTTTCTCTGTTCGCATGTATTCTATCGTGACTATTATCTCTAGAACGCGAACTATTATTTTCTCGTTTACTTCTTCTACTTGACTTTTCGCTCCTTTTATACTCGTCATCTCTTCTCCGGGAACTTAGTGAACTTGAACATTCAGGTGATCTTTTCCTGTGAACTTTTTTCCTATGTTCATCTCTGTATTCTCGTGATCTTGATCTTTCACGTCGAGATCTTGAGTCATACCTGTCTCTTGATCTGTCACGATAACTTCTGTGTCTACTTGAAGACTGATTCTCATCTCTGCGATTTGAGTATCTGTCGCGATCATTGTTTGTTGATCGTTTTTCAGAAGATTCGTTGGCGAATTTGTTTCGAGTACTCGCTGTTTTAAAGCGAATACCGCTCTCGGAATCCGTGGAGTCTTCGTCAGATAACATTGTTAACTGAAAAAGTAAATTCATGTAATTAAAGTTAAAAATAATTAGCACATAGTAATAGATTGGCAAAGGGAAGTGAATACAATAATACTAGTATTGTGGGAAATTGAATAAAATTATGTATATACCATTTAAGATTTCATGTTGATTAATATTAATATTAAAATTACCTGTGATTTATTCAAATTGTAACTCAATTTTGAAATATGTTGTCGTAATGATTATGATTGCATAAAATAAATTATTAGCCCTTGGCTGGTATTCTTTGCTCAATGGATAAACTAGCATTTAAATCAAAATTGGATCAAGTCAACATCAAGTCCTTTCTACTGGTTTCCATATGCTCAGTATAACACTAATAATTTAGATAACATACATAATTTTCTCTGCATGTATGTTCAACTATTTTTGTAGACAAACTCTAGCGTTTTATTAGATAATAGACATTATTAGATTCAGTATGATATATTTCTATTTTGTATAACAAATATTACATGTAACAATGTACTTAAGTACAGTCTAATGTATCATTTTATAAATTTTCTTGCTACTGTATTTAACACTTTTAACAACACCAGCAGTCAAAATGCCTTTCATACTTTGTCTTACAGATGATCGCCACACAATATCTTTAATACACTGATCTACAATAGCACCACAGTCTAAATCATAGGCAATTGCACGTAACACATCCTCCGTATCTTGTCGTACCGAACCACGATTCCAAAACCTGGTTATTGCTTTTTGTGGCCATCGTGGTAATTGATTTAAATGATGCAATTTTGCTACAGGATGTATATCCTGCTTGCAGTATACAGTTGGCTCTGGATCTAGTGATTTCGTTGATACTTGTTCGGCGTTGGATGCATCAGTCGTACTACTATCGGACTCTTTAGACTTAGGTTGTTCTTCCTCATGAGTAATCATTGGAAAATCAACATAATCCTGTAAATGTAGTATCACGGGTTTATACAAGTTACGAAAGCCTGTTATTTGAGGCTTCACTATATTTGTCACTTTATTTTTGTTTTCTCCGAATGTCATGCGAAAATCTCCACCGTAACTTAAATTTGATATTGTGTGATAAAAATCATATTCGGTGAATGATTCAGGTAATAGAAGTAAGGCTGCATGCACAGCCGATCGTAAATTTAACTGCAATGCCGTTTGTAATTCAGCATTTGTTGTTTTCCTCAATATTTCTACAGGTTTGTGTAATCGGCCGGCGATATAGAGATCAGACCATTCCAGAAGATCTGTAACTAAATCTTGACGTGATATAACTCCGTATTTTATAACTACATCATCCATGTTGACTAGTGTATTATAATACACTTTGGCACCTGAATTCTCTTGAAATGTAGCAATAAAATTGTGTCCAAAATACTTCAGAAAACTGTAATGATGTGAATTCATTTTCATATTTTCTTCGTGCCATTTTACTGAATTTCCGACGCAATATATCATGTCAATCATACTTGGCCTAGCATTTTGCAACTGCTTCTTTACACCGGATCCATAAGCAAAACAAAAAGATAATTTTGGTGGAAACTTTGATAATATTTTCGAATATATTGGAGAAACAGTCATACGAATTCCACACATGATTGTGTACTATAACCTAACTTTTAAATGTCAAACTATATATAATAGTACTCAAATTGCTTATATATCTATTAAAATAATTTGGCGAAAATACAAACCTACACGTTTATTTGATAATAATTAACAAGATAAAGTAATAAGTATACACACCTTATAACAAATTCAATATTTTGACCTTGAATAACAACACAATATCCTTCGATATCAGACCACGTTAAACTACAGCGTGACCATAGCAGCAGTTTTACGAGAATATTATCTATTTACATTTATACTACTTACATCATACGTATATTGTATTAATTAAAATGCATTACTATTGTTCCTATTAAAACATGGCACATCTCAAACCTTTATAAATCCTTGCTTAATATTTTATTAATTACTTGAATAGTGTTGCTAGCTTAGTCGTCATGACAACTATGTGTCGCTGGAAACATACCTTTACGTCAAATTTATGTTGGTCATATGTTATTTCTTGACAGATAAAAAATAGTAAAAACTTGGAAGAATTTACGAATATGCAACGTTATCTAATTGCGCAACATTAATGACATCACATTTTTAAATTTCAGTCATTATTATTACGTCTGGTCATTAACAGGTGCATGTGTGTTGATAGATGACGATTCAAAATCAGTAAATTGCTCTAGAAGTATAGATAAAATTTGAAAAGTCACTATCTGTTGTATTATTGCATGACAGGTAAGCAAAATCAGGCAATTTGTGTCTTAAACTCGTATTGTGAATATAATATATTTCTGTTTTCAGTTACGTTTACAGAATTATGGGGTTATTAACTGAAGGTAGTCCACTTTCTTGGGAAGAAACTAAGAAATTAGCAGACCATGTACGTCAACATGGAGTTATTCAGTTTATAAATTTGTATAAACAGTTACGAGACCGGCAAGGTGATGTTTTAAAATGGGGCGACGAAGTGGAATATATTCTTGTGAAGTTAGATGATGAGAAACAAGTTGCCAAAGTAAGTCTCAGGGCTAAAGATATATTAGCACAGTTGAATGAGAAAGAACTGGCTGATCCCACGGGCGTTAAATCATTGTGGAGACCTGAATATGGAGCGTACATGATAGAAGGTACTCCTGGAAAACCTTACGGAGGTCTATTGGCACATTTCAACATTGTTGAAGCGAATATGAGATACAGGAGAGAAGAGGCGGAAATGTTGCTAAATCCTGGTGAAGTTTTGATGTCTTTAACTAGTTTTCCAAGGTATTTTATATAAAAAATTTATTACTCTATTTGCAACGTAATTTAAATTGAATTCAAAGCTATGATTTTATATTTATTTAGTATTAATATTCCTATAATTAATGCGTAGTTTATACTGTGATAATTTTGTGATTTTTTTTATAATAAATAATGGTATAAAGATAATACAAATATGTATACATATACAAAATGTATTTCACTTTTCAGATTAGGTTGCGAAGATTTTACTGATCCACCGACACGGCCTACTCCAGATCAGGGTGCAACGAGATCCTTGTTTTTCCCTGACGAAGCAATTTTCCCGGGCCATCCGCGATTTAAAACTTTATCTCGGAATATCCGTCATAGGAGGGGAGAGAAAGTTGCAATTAATTTGCCAGGTAAATATTTATTTTTCTTATCGCAGATCCATTGATAATGTTTGTTTTTGATCAGTTTTCAAGGACGTTAAAACTGCGATTCCTGTGGATGATTCACATAAATTAAGTAAGGCAGCGTTGCCAGATCACGTGTATATGGATGCAATGGGCTTTGGAATGGGATGTTGCTGTTTGCAACTGACGTTTCAAGCTTGCAACATTGCAGAAGCTAGAACATTATATGATCAACTTACACCACTGTGTCCTATAATGGTATGTTTACTTTATTCTATATAATTTAGATTTCCTTTAGCCTTGAATATATAAATCTTTGCACGTTGTGTGCCATGAGGATAACCGATGATTCTCACATTTATATGACTGTTGTGTCGTGAATAGTACATGTGTTACTCAGTTTCTACTGCATATACTTAATCAAAACGTGAAAATAATTTTATATGTTACATTAGAATTCGTATGGGATATTATTTATAATTCGTTAAATCTTCAGACTGAAAAACTATACTGCTACAAATAATTTATTATCTATTATTCTTTATTTAGTTACCAAGGGCATATAGTTTAATAATTAAATACTTTAATTTTATATTCCGGTAGTTATATTTAATATTGAGCGAGAAAAAATTAAATGTCAAGGTTTTCACGTAACCTCGAAGCAAAAATGTGATCAATGAATATAATTGTTCAATACTGAACACATACTGTACGTTATGTAATATGTATTTAGTGATATGTGTAATAACGCAACGCGCGGTCATTGTAGGTTAGATTGGTTGCATATATTAGGAGTTTACAGGCCAAGTGACAAATTGAAATTTATTCCCTAATTTTATAACTGGAGTCTTATATTTCTTTTGATAAATAATTTTCATTCATATATAGATTCTGTGTTACTATGTACTATTAAATTATTTTTGGTAAATTATAAATAAAAAGGATAAATATAAAAATGATCTTCTATTCTCCGAGTTAGAAAGACGTGATGTGTATGGCCGTCATATACGTTGATATTAAGTAATACACAGAATATAGTACATATTTTGCTTTTTATTCTTGAGGGTTGCTATACTTTTGTGCATGCATGAATGATATAAATATTCTTTACAGTTAGCTTTGACGGCAGCGTCACCGTTGCATCGTGGCTTTATAACAAATGTGGACTGTCGATGGAATGTGATTTCATGTTCAGTCGATTGTCGAACAGAAGAAGAGCGTGGCTTGAAACCGTTAAAAGAGAATAAATTTGTGATAAACAAGTCACGATACGATTCCATTGATTCATACTTGTCACCTCAGGGAGAGCGGTACAATGATGTGCCGCTCGTATATGATCAGGAAATCTATAATAAACTTAGGGAAAATGACATAGATCACTTGTTAGCGCAGCATATTGCGCATTTATTTATCAGGGATTCAGTTTCATTGTTCTCGGAAAAGATACATCAGGATGATTCGAAAGACACGGATCATTTTGAGGTAAATTTTGTTATATATCCATAGTTTATATATGTTTATTATACTTTTTAAAAGTATGTCTCTAGTATAAATTATTTTTTGTAGAATATACAGTCGACAAACTGGCAAACGATGCGTTTCAAGCCGCCACCACCGAATTCAACAATCGGATGGCGTGTCGAGTTTCGACCTTGTGAAGTGCAAATAACCGATTTCGAGAATGCTGCTATAGTTTGTTTCGTTGTGTTGTTGACTAGAGTGATATTATCGTACCAGTTGAATTTTATAATACCAATCAGCAAAGTTGATGAAAATATGGGCAACGCACAAAAACGTGGCGCGGTACTCAATCAAAAGTTCTGGTTCCGCAAAGATGTCACTACTTGTATTAGTCCACCGGAAGCCAGCAAGTGCTGTTCTACAAGCACCTGTGACGTTTATGATTTAATGACTGTTAATGATATTATCAATGGAAAGGTAAGTTTGTTACTACACTTCAAATAAACACAAGTTTCAAATATGTAACCTAGCATTGACAGCAATGAAAAAATAATGATTTTAATTTTGTGTTTAATGCATTTCGAATTACACTAACATCTACATTATTATAGATTTTGCAAGAAGTGTTTGTTTTACATATGTATGATATATATGCGTAAAATGTTGAGTTGTTTAGTGAACATGTACCTACCTGTGATTGTACTGTACAGGAAGGTGAATTCCCTGGTCTCATTCCAATGATTAATAATTACCTGAGTGGAATGGACGTTGATGCTGACACGCACTGTACTATACAACAATACCTTAAGTTCATACAACGACGAGCATCCGGCGAGATATTCACAACAGCCAGTTGGTTAAGGAACTTTGTCACTGCACATCCCGAGTACAAGTAAGCAACTAGTTTCTTCATATTCGTAACCAAATATTACATGTTTTCTTTAATTATTTCTCATGTTATTTCATAAGTAAAATAACGTATTATTTCGTATTTTAATATATTTTCAAAACGAGATACAATGAAAAAGTTTATATAGTTGCATTATAGATGATGAAATAAAAATATATAATGTTGAATTCGAATATATAAAATACTAATTAATTCGTATAGTAATTGTGTAGAATATTATTTTAGAATACTACATGAAATTTACATTTGTTTTTTAGACAAGATTCAAAAGTAACGGAGAAAATTAACTATGATCTGATGAAAACTATTAAGAGAATTCAGACCGGTGATTTGGCTTGCCCGGAACTATTAGGGAACTGCATTATATCGAAAACAAAAGAGAATGTACCAGCAGTGTTAACACAAGGAGAAAATTGTATCGCTTAATGATTATACAGTTAGAAGCGTATAATAATTTAGCTTATTGTTTTTATACATCTTGTTTTATATAAAGTTTATTTGCAAGTTTGTACGTAAGTAAAACATATTATTTAGTTAGTTATGTTTGATGCACTCTGCTGTGTGTAAATGTTTCATTGAATTTATACATATAAACATGTTTTGTCCAAGTTAAGAACACAGGTGAATTTATATATGTATTAATTAGATTATATACAGGTAGATGAATTGTCTGTTTTGACAACAATTTTTAATAAATAGAAGTAAATTTTATAGTGTATTAAATATTGAAATTTGTACAAAATTACATTTGGTATTTTATTTCGTTATTTCTTTTTATAAATAGAAATTGATAATATTTTTACTGAGATTATGACATTTAAATTTACACCATATTCTGATAGGCGGGGTTGTATGTTTTTAACTTGGGCAAATAGTACTATAGTTTGATTATATTGTCCGTTCTGAAAACATTTGGTGCACATATATGCATTTTACTGATGTCAGTGTATACATATAGGACAGCCAGGTACGTACCAGAGTGGTTGGATTGGAGATCAGCATTTTTATATAGTTTAGTGTGTCAAATGTTGCATTTATCCGTAATGATTTGAAAATATATACACTTAAACACTCCGGAGCATATAAATAAATAAGTAGTATGTAGCATTCCGAGTACGTTAAATAATGATTAGTCTCTTTGTAATACTTGAATGACAGTTCTATGTTTATAATTTATTTATACAGAATAAAGTATGAAATGGTGCTTAACATGTTTTTATTCTTATTATTAGATAGATATACAGTCTGAGAACAATATCCCTTCATTTACTAGAATTAATTTTCCATACAGACACACGAAGATAAATAACATACTTTTAGTTACATCTTTTAAATATGAAGGCCTAACGTATAAACTTTCAGAAAAGCATACAATTTATTTGTAATATACCGATATGAAGTTAGGAATAGTACATACTTGTTAATGTTAAAATATTTAGTTTCCTATTATTCTTCTCATTGGAATGATTTAGATATGTTGCTTTAATCTCATCTAGTACATAATATATTAAAATACATTTGAAGATACAACTTATTTACCAATAAGTTCAATATTTTCTGGAGAATATTTCCCCATGAATACGATCGCATTTTTATGCAGAATTACAAAAATAAAGGAATGATTTGCATTAAATGTCATTTCGGGAATACAGCTACGGCGATTCCATATTGCATCTGAAAAGTAAATATTTATTACTGGATAACTGTGATGTATATGTATCAGGACAGATGGTGAAGAATTCTGTAAAATGTTACGTGCTGAAAGAGACCCAACACATTTTGCAAGAAAGATTAAACATTCAGACAGTTTCTGAATAATTTATTATCCCATTATATAAATACATTCCTCAACAAAGACATCTGCATCAAAACATATGTCAGTGTTGAATAATGAAGCATATCTACGTATAAGCACAATATTTATAATACATTTGTGTTTACATAAAAACAACGAGGTATAAGCTTGTTTTATTACAATTTTCAAATATATTACTAATACAGAAAGCAAATCCAACTACCAGCCCCAAGCTTTTAAAATACAATACAAATTAATTGTAACTTGTAACGAAATTATTAGTAAGTTAATTCTCCAAAGATCATTCAGTAAGATATATAAAAATCTGTTACTCATAATGAAAATATATAATATACAGTTTTGAATAATGTTTTTATTATATTTAACAGAGAATCGCCTTGTGCGTATGAATTATTATTATTCTCTTCAGGCAGAATAGATTAGTAGCTAATAACAATTTTATTCAGATTTAATATTATATTATTTATATGTCTAGTACCAATGTTTTTACATTTTAAATCACTGCCAACGTTGGCTGTTCTTTTCTAATAAATATTAATAAAATATTAGAATTGTTTATTAACTTTTAGGCACAATTAACTTATTACTACAACATAATTATTACTCTATAATTATTTATCACTTGAAAGGTAACAAAAGACAGGATATTATGCCTGTTTTTCTAATAAATATTAAGATATAATATACAAATATAGTAAATCTGGTTATTGTATTAAACAGTTAACAGTTATAAATATTTAAGTACATATAATATAAATATAAATGCAAAGATTTCATTAATAATATAAACATTCTGGATCAAGAAATCCAATTTGAAATTGCTCAGATGTATTTCAGTAAGGCCCCAAAAATATATATTAAATATTTGTGCAATATTATAATTTAGATATTTTTTTTGATATTCAAAGAATAGAGATCTCTTATGTGATAACGTATAAAGTGTTGAAAAATACTGGTTCCTTTATTATAATATAGTGGTAATACTGGATGTATTTGGTTTTAGGTTTTGTTAAACATTTTCTTTCACTTATTCTACCGCGTTTACATGCATTTCAACAATATTGTTATGCGTGCAGATAGAAATCGTTACTTTTCAACTGACTGCGCTGTTGTAGGGATACTACATGAATAGAAAATGTATAATTTATTTGTTCTTTCGAATATTTATTGCCTATATTTCATATTATTTGCATACGTAAATTCACATCCAATTTGTGCAGTAACAAAATATTATTTTTCTAAAAAAGTAAATAGTATTCTCATTAGTCAAAACGTATATTTCAACATTATATTATTAATATTCAATCAAGTTGAAATTAATAATAATAATAAGATTTTGAATAATCTATTTAGTAGCAATCAAATCGTACTAGGCCTTCAAACAGAACAGCACCTTGCCCATTCATTATCATAAATATGAAAGGATGGTCTGCATTGAAATTTTGGGTAAAATCGAACCTTAGTTCTATAACGACACCTAAACAAGAAATTAGATTTAATGTAATTAACATTAACAAATTGAAGTGATTTTAAATAAAAACGTATCTATTGAAATCAGCTTGATAGTGAAATGCAGTGGTGCGCGTGATGACCAATGGGATGCGTGGAGTGATTGACTTAAATAAAAATATTAAACTTATATACTGGTGTAATACATAGTAGTTTTATGTATTACTACTTTCACTCAACTCATGTTTCAACAGATTTTATTAATTCATGCTAAACTTAAATATCATTATTATATTAAATGCTGTAGATTCTTTCATATTAGTTAATTTAAATTAATACTTTATATTCCCCCATGTAACAATGATTATTAGCATAAATTAACTAACAGTCTTAATACAACATATTAAGGCATATAAGCAAATATCGCTACTGACGGGACAAAAGATAATAAGTATAAAATTTGAATTTCGAATTAGACAAATTTAAAAAATGTACTATATAAAATATACATATTTTTTTATTGCAATTTGTTCATTAATATTTTCCTTGATAATAATACTTTAGGAATAACGTATAAAATTAATTTAGTAAACTTTAGATTTCACGTAGGGACTTCAAATTTGATCCAAGAGCAATATTGAAAAAACTAGACTTATGACCTTTTGTCCCGGCAGTAGCGTACTATATGTATAATGTATACATGCGTACTTACTAATTACATTTGTGTGTTACCTATACGTATAGCGATATAGTTAATAAAACCCCACAATGTTGTTCATTTAAACAGATGGATTTATAATGAGTCCCATGAACAGTATGCTCGTATTTACTTTGTCTACTAAAGCAAACATGAACGAATGATCAGCGAGAAACGTCGGTTCTGGTCCAGACATTAATGAACAGCCGCACATCATTATCATACCTAGATAACAAATTTAATTTCACTAAATAATGTCAATGAATATCAATATGAAATTTAAAATTTATATAATCCAACATTTCTTTCCTTGTTGTGAATTTACATAAGAGTACATCAGTAATTGTTACTAATATTGGTTTCTAGTTTCGATTAACAATTTTCATTACTTTATAAAAACAGCTTTAAGGAATCATTTAATCGACAGATAATGTCAGACTCAGTAAAGTGTAACAATTAATTATATTAGAGTTTATTTAATCTAAGTAGATGATGGATCAACAATCTGGGCTATAAACAGTACATGGTTGGTTTGTGTATTCTGCAGTGTGATCATGTACGGATGATCTGCAATGAATGTTTGCGGAGGTGGTGGAACACAGTCGGCTGTTAATGTTAGGCCTAAATAACAAGTGTAATATTTCAGTTAACAATATCAATCATTTTAAAATTTAACAACACATATAAGATTGATAAATAGGTTATTATAGTTTTTCACTACTGTTTGGGTATTTATTCTTTACAATAAACAAAGAACAAAACATTAAAGAATTTGCCTAATTAAATTTTCTTATCAATTATATACTTGACCGTAATAACATCGTTGCCCTATTACATTACTCTAACCTACTTTAAAACGAATGCCCTGCTAATGTGTGAATTATTTCATCAGCATTAAAAAAAATTCTGATTAGTTTCATTTAAAATGTATTTCATAAAATGTACACAAATATAATCAGTAAATATGTCATTTAGTACTATTTATATATAAAAATATCAAGCAATGTGTGAATATAGTTTGGAATTAATCATTATACAACATGGACGCAATATATCCTTAATACTTGGTAAAAATAACAATACTTATTTCAATTAAAATGCAAATGTAATACGTGCAGGGTCTATCTTTGGCTTAGACAAACTAGGCATTTGCCTAAGGCCTGAATACTTCAAAGATTGGCCCTGACTATGTGTACTTACAATAATTTCTAATGTTCGTTACAAAGTAATATAGTTTGTTTATTTTATGTATTTGGGTTAACTACTTTTCCTTTAAATAGCATATGATGGGTTGCTCTGTCCAGTAACATGAACGTGA
Source organism: Calosoma granatense (assembly GCA_022063505.1). Taxonomy (NCBI): domain Eukaryota; kingdom Metazoa; phylum Arthropoda; class Insecta; order Coleoptera; family Carabidae; genus Calosoma; species Calosoma granatense. The sequence continues at coordinate 226,926 of JAGJTL010000073.1, read as the reverse complement.
ACGAATGATCTGCTATGAATTCAGGTCCTCCTATCGGTGCACACATGAGCATGAATGTAATACCTGGGAATAATGTTTAATTTCACTAAATCATATTCATTCGACAACTATAATACTAACAGTATAGAACAATATGAATATTTGCCTTCAAATTTTAAAAGTGCAACACTATACATAGCATGTACATTACACTTCTAGGGAATAGGATACTATGCAATGTTACCCTATTACATTACCCTAATCTACTTTAAAATGGATTCCCTACTAACGTGTGAATTATTTCATCAGCATTCAAAAAAGTCTTATTGGTTTAATTGAAAATTGATGTATTTCCTAAAATATACATAATTCTATAAACAGTAAATATTTCATTTAGTGCCATACAAAGTAATGTGTGAATATAACATCGAATTAATCGTTATACATTATAGACGCAATATATCCTTAATACTTTGTAGGATTGTTAATAAGCATTTGCAAACGACCTGAGATTAGATTATTTGTTGTTTTCTTATAATTAATAAAAATATAAATGTATGATCAACAATTAATTGTTTGAATTTGTCTAGAACGGCTTAAAAGCACACCTAAACATGAACATACAAATCATAAATAAAATTTTTCACAGTAGATAAGCAGACAACAGTATAACCTGAGTATTATTGACATTTATATGTACTGATAGTATTAGTTCATTTAGTATGTATGTAATGGTAAGAAAACAATACTTATTTGAATGAAAATGCAAGTGTAACACGTGCAGGGCCTATCTTTGGCCTAAGCATTTGCCTACGTAATTTTAAGGGGTCGCAAAATGACAAATGAACTATATTAATGTATCCAATAGCGACATATTTAAACTAGAATATTACAGATTTTTGTTAAAAGCCTTATGTTTCCGATGCGTTTATCAGTTATGTCTGCATATAACTATTAAACGCACCATGATGGGATATTTACTTTTTAAAAATATACTTTCGACTAAAACTGATGCAAAAAATATAAATATTTTATTGTAATGCGGGGGGTTAGGGGTCCTGAAAAAAATTTTGCCTAGGGCCCGAATACTTCAAAGATTTGCCCTGAATACGTGTATTTAGAGTAATTTCTAATGTTCGTTAGAAAGCAATATAGTTTGTTAATTTAAGCATTTGGTTCAACCACTTTTCCTTTAAATATCATATGGTGGGTTGCTCTGTCCAGTATCATGAACGTGAACGAATGATCTGCTATGAATTCAGGTCCTCCTATCGGTGCACACATGCGCATCATTGTAATACCTGGGAATAATGTTTAATTTCACTAAATCACTTCTATTCAACAATTATAATACTAACACAATAATGAACAACATAAATATTTGCCAATTTTAAATGTGCGACGCTGTACATAGCATGTACATTATACTTATTAAAACTAATTGACACAGTGTATGTGTTCCTTTAAGAATTAATACAGTTTATTTCACTTAATAAATAAAGATTTTTTTTGGATAACTAGTCAGATTATAACATTGTATAGAAGGGAATAGGATACTTAATGAAAAAGCAGCTTCATTTATTGCGTTTAGAACAATATAATATATACTTACGAATAATGATTACCCTTAACTTAGAAATCCAATGAATAAAATCTAGTCAGAATTTTCGCGTTGAGAGAAATAGTAATTCTCTTCCAGTATTGTGTATACATAATCAGATAAGATATATGTAATCCCTGTTTGTACAATGCAGTGTAAATCAACATTTTAAAAATAAATTTCAGTAGTTTTAACGAAAAATTTCCGGTTAGATATTTTGCAGATGGTGTATATTTACACGTCCTTCCATTGTTTAATATATACATTTCATTCTTCATTTAATTACGTAATAGAAACAGAAAAAGCAAATTAATTATATTTATATTTCCCAATTGTATATAGTTATTTGTTGTATAAGTGTTAATAATTACAAGCGAATTATATATAGGTACATATTTATATATATAAAAAAGAAGAAGAACTAGGCTTATATTTTTATATGAAAATATGTAGTTGAACTAAAAAATAAATGTATATTCATTCTAATTTCAACACACACCTAAAATATGTTTGGTTACGTAACAGATTTTTTTTTAATTTCATTTATCTTTACATTGCCAATATTTTAAACTAATATACAAACGCATATATTACAGTGAATGCATATGTTTTCCAAGGAAATTCCAGAGTGATTACAAAATATTACGGGCGAATCACACGAGCCATGAATAGTGCAATATCGTTCCCGTTATTTCCTTTATCCAATAGCAGAACAGTAAATGGCCGATTTACTTTAAACTCTTGAACTGGTGGTCGCATGGATGGTAACATATCCATTCTCATAAAACCTAATCAATTATTAATTTAGTAGAATTATATGCAGTTACCTAGATATTATATTTATTATTAATAGTGGAAAAGTTATAAGACATTCTGGTCTAGGTCAAAAAACCATGTCTAATTTTATAACTAAAAATAAATGCCAATAATAAAAATTTATATTTATTCAGTATAAAAATACAATTTTACAAAAATTAATTCGGCATGCAAAATATACAATAAGTGTATTACAGATTTATTAGATTTATATTATTCATTAGTTCAAACAACTGGTTTCGTAACTCGAGTTGAAAACAAGATAGATTTGTGTTTTTTGTCGATAATAAATGCTTCAAAAGGATGATCAGCTCTAAACACGAAATGCGGTTCATACGAATGTAAACTGAACGTAACGGCGGTCATACCTGAAGTATTATTGAAATTTATATTAATAATTTAATTACGTACGAAACATGATATAATTTTGGTTGTATGCATTTCTAACTATGATTTCAAAACCTGCGTGTCTTTATATTCAACCGTGAATTTAATATATGCTGCATTATTCGTAGTACGAGTTATAATATGAATTTCAGTATTGTTTAGAATCACAACATGCAGACATAATATTATGTGCATGCAACTATAGTCAAATATTAACTAAATTCATGCACATACATACTCCAAAATATAGATTAGATATTCTCAAATATTGTATTATTAATATTATATTCATTTTTGGTAAATATCACAATAACCTGTAGTTCTGTTATGCTATCAAATATTGTTTCGCTTAATAACGCGTATTTGTAAGTTAAAATATATTATGAAAAATATATTTTTATTTATACGCTCAAATCAGTATCATTTTATAAAAAAACCATTTTGCGGGATACGTAATTTGTTTATAAAAGTATAATTGTATCAGTTTATTTAAAATATATGTATATTCGGATGTTCGATTGCAATGAAAAAATGCAAATTTGATGGTATAAACAAATATAACGACCCCAAATAATTGATTGTATACATACTACTTTCACTGGTAATTGTTGAGGTTTTAATGCATTCTTTTTACTGTAACTGTCTCATAAATATCAGTATATCACTACTAGTTTTTACAATTAAAGATAAATGGATGATCAACTTCGAAATGGAGTGCACATTTTTCTTATTCTGATATCTGAAGATCAATATTATTTTACTGGTAGTAATGTTCCTATAAACATGGCATTTCCATTACAGCTATTTTTAAATAGATTAAAATACAAATGGATGATCTGTTTGGGATAATAATGGTAATAGGTGTGCCTTTATAAAATTACTTGCTTTATGGCAAGAATCAAAAAGTATTTGAAAATTATTTAAGAATGTTAATGTAGGTATTTTTTATTTACAAGAGTGATTATAATTTTCTGTACAGTATTCGGCATTTGTCAGTGTGATATTACATTTATATAACTACGGAATTGAACAATCCCATAAATAGAGTAATCTGATGTTGGTTACTAGATTTATCAATTAAATAAAATATAAATGGATGATCTGCTTGGAATTCCTTTATATTTTGCAAACGTCGTGACTTCTTTAATATCATTTTCAAACCTGTAGATCAATAATATCAGTAAGAATTTGAAAACTAATCATTATAATAACAATACATAATATCCCATGTAGATATTTGTATTTGTAACAATGGATTAGAATTTATTTCCATTGTTGTGTACTCGGTAGTTGCCAGTAATATTATCGCTATGGTAATTTGTTTAACATTCTCATGAAAAGAGTATTAATAACTATTAACCTTTCTAACTGAATAAAATAAGAATGAATAATATCAACATATAGATATCAGTTATTTTTAATCCAAATGAGAATAAAATTTCTCTTACAAAAATATGTATCTTCATCAAAAATGAAGATAGTTATTTAGTGTAATATTTATGATAGTTGTTGAACTCGGCCCATAAATAATACATTCTTTTGAGTTTTATCAATCAAGAAATACATAAATGGATGGTCTGCTTTGAAATACAGTTGGACGTGAGGCATGGCGGACTTTCTCATCATTAAAATACCTGGTAAACATTAATGGTATAATTCACACATTTCATAGCTAATATTATATGTGTTAAGTTATATTATACTTAGGGAACTGTTATAATCATGCAGTGTTCATGCATCAACTTGTCTCTTTTTTATATATAAATATTAAGGCAATAAATACCAGTAAAATCTTTGTTATCCAGCCTTTTATTTAATTTAATCGGTATTTTTAATTAACCAGCTATCCTTATTTTCTGAACATTCTGAACAATAAAGCTGTGACTGTTTGCTGATAAATTAAAACAATTAAACATTGTATATATGATTATATGAACAATACTATTCAGGTTAATAATAATAATCATGCAGATGTTAATACATACATACATGTTTAAAAACATGTTATATAATCATGCTTGTCCGCCTGCAGTATTTTTTTACGAAAAATAGTCGCTGATAATAAAATAAATACATTCCAATCTATTTCAGTAGGGTAGAGCCAAGGTCAATATGAAATGATCGAATGTTACCAGATAAATACTCGTATTACGTAATCACAAATTCAACCCATGTCAAATAGAATTTATATATTCTTCAAGTGTAATAATATAATTACTTATTAATACAAAATATATGCTAGAAATGCGAAAAACATCTTTTAAATTTTTTGATAACTAAGATTAATATTCCTTATATATTTAAATCAGTACTCTTAAACGATAGAACACTTTTAAAATCATTTAAGGGTAATCGACTGCATTGGCTAATTTAAGTCGTATATCAGTTCATCAAGAAGCTGTTAAATTTACAATGTATTGTTTCAAGCGACACGTAATAAATTTTAATTATCAATGATGAAGGCCATAAGATAGCCAAAACGTAAAACATTATTGTGTATGAGTCATACAATCAAAAATACACAGCCACAGTTAGCAACATACACAATATATGAATAAATCCATTGTAGATAGGTATACAATATTGCAATGTATATCTAGATAAGTATATTAATTACGATAATATAAATTATCGTAAACATAACACTTCTGTTAGAAAGACACTGCAAATATGAGATATTTGTTAGTTTGTATACGCTGTGTGTATTGCCCAAAAAGTCGCCGAAATTTGTTATACAAATACCTCACACAAAACATAATTTCACTCTAAATCCTTATAAGCGCATTCTCACTTAAAAACTATAAAAATGCACGTTAAAAAAAGAATGAAATAATATCCATTTTCAACA
>JAGJTL010000073.1:201567-216198 GCA_022063505.1 Calosoma granatense | reverse complement strand
ACTAGAATTTTGATATTAGTTTAATTTTAGTTAATGGGCGATTGGTTTGGAATTGAAATGATTTTTCACGCTAGCGATGAAAAAGAGTGGATAAAATATCATGACGTATGTCCGACTATTAATTTAAGAAATGAAACTTCTGCTAATCAAGTGTCTCCAGGAGAGTTTATAGACTGGCGAACAGCAAGAACAAAAGAACAGAACCTGTGAGTATACGCATTTTCATATCATATTTCATTATTTCAATGATAGTTCATGGTAAATTCATATTCAGTATTAGATCAAGTACTAAATTTATTATTTTATAAACCTGCTTACAGAAAGAACGCTTTATGTAAATATAATCAATGATATCATGCATGGATATTTGACATGCTGGTATGCTTCCTACGTAAATCCAAATAAAACATGTAGAAAAATGTATATATAATCACCGGATATTCGAACAATGCACAATCAATTTTCACATGACCAAAACATATCGATTTGAGATTTTAACAGGTTCAAATGATTGCTTTTTTAATAAATTGAATTTCAGATAACTTTATCAATATTTTACACTACTTTACAATATGTAATTAAAAATGTTATTACCGCTGAAAAGAGCCTAGTATGAATGATTAGGATTACAATATACTGTTTTCAGAAAGTGCTAACCATATTATGTATATATTAGAAACTTGAAAAATAATTCCTCCATATATTCTATATAAAATTTGCTAATAAAACTATTAATATTATTAGAAAACATGAACAAGCTGAATGGGACAATTTGATGAAACCTCTGGTGACAGTATGGCGGGAAGTGGCGGATGCTACAACAGAAAAACCGAAAAGAGAAGAACGACGATACACTACAATGTCTATAAATGAAGATGACTTGAACACGTATAAGAAAGTGGCGTTGAAGAAGCTACATCTGACATGGAATGAAGACGGAATCATTCTGAATTATTCATTGAGGTATAATTCCACGAAACCAGGATACTGGATGAGTTTCGGAACACAAAACGGTAATTCATTACGTCATTTCATTAACGCACATTAGCACAAAACTGCAATTTCATACTAATATGCACTCATACAATTACAACAACAAAAAAAGAAGAAAAAAAAATGATAAACAATAAATTTCAGTGTTGACTAATGAGAAGTATGTATAATTCATACCATATTTGTGGAATGAGCAATTTGTTGCTTTTGTAAAAAATGATATTCTCAAATAATAATAGTCAAATACATTTTGCATGATATATAGATACTAGGAACTTGGAATTATGAATCTTTTTAAAATTGCATAAGATTTAGAAATTATTTGGATACTATGGATAAATTGTCACTATACACAGACATGTTTGCAATGCAGAATTTTTGAAAAAAGTAACATGTTATTTAACAATCTATTGTTATTCATCCAAGGTAGAATAGTGAATTAATCTGTGATTACGTCAATTAAGTAACCCACTGACCGAGTAATTGTTAGGTAGTTTAAAACGTTAAAATTTTCGTTATGAGTCGGTGTTTGAAGAATTGCACGTCGCTTCTCAAACAAAGCATGGCAACCCACAATGAATTTTTATTAGAAAATTAATGCGCATTTCCTTTATATCAAATTAGATTCATGTATGTAATAATATAATGACCACAGGTTTAATCATAACGATTAAAAAAGCATTATACTGTAAATTTAAAACATTTCACTGAGAATAATAACTATTAATAAATAATCTTACATTATGTATTAACAAGCATGGCCCTCGAACAACCTGAGAAGCATTTGGTATGGTTTAAAACATTTATTTATCAACTATCAAATCAATTTTTCTAAATTAATTGTAAATTAGAAGCTGTAAAGTAGGAATATCAGTTAATTTCGGATTAAAACCTTTTATTTAAATTTATAATTTTCAACGATGCATTGTCCTTGATCTTTTACGATAAACCAGAGTCAACAAGCAATTTTATCATTATGTAAAGGCCAAGAGCAACTTTATCTGGATTTTCCATATTTGTAACTGTATCAAAATGTTTACACTTAAATCTTACTACTTCGAGGAACATGAGAAAAATATTTTTTAAAGTAGAAACCCACTTGATTCTACTAAAAAAATATTTAGCCTAAATATTGTCATTGTTTATCATTTTTTTAAAAATATTGAAGTGTACACAAAAACATGTATACATCAAATTTTGTCTAACTAGAGCAAAAGTTATCATAAAATAATGGTCATGCATTTGACATTGGCATTTATATACTATAAATTTACTGTGACCTATATTCAAACAAAATTATGTACAAAGTATGTTTTGAATGATGTAATTAATTTTGGTTTGTTTATAAATGATTTTTTACAAATATACAAATAAGTGATACTGGCTGTATAACTCTCAGGCGTAATTGACCATTTCTTAAAAGTACAATCATAAGTACAATGCAGTGATGTTTTATCAAGATATGTCAATTATATACTTCATTACAAATAATTTCATGTTATCAAACAGATGTATATACTTTAGTGTTATCTGTTCATGTACTGTTTCAATTAGATAATATATTATTATCACTGATTCTTGTGTACACGGCAATTTCCGAATATTGCTTTTTAGGGGAATGTTAGTCTTTGATTAATATTATATAAATAATATTCAATCTAATTATTTTCAGAAATAGTTTTAAAGCATTGTTTAATTTATAAGCTGGCAAAAATGCATGAAATTGCTTCGAAAGAATATCACTTTAGAATGTTGCGTAATAATAAAATTATTTACAGGATCAATGGCAGGTAATAGTGGATACAAACCGTTTGTGGGCACAGTTCAAGTATTGAAAGCAGTACGAAATCATATTATTCTAACATTTTGCCATATTCACGACGACAGGCATTTCTTCTCGTTTGTTCTGGCTCGCGAACCGAAACTGTCACAAACGGAATTGTATCATGTTCACGAATACTTAAAACGGAAACACCTCCAGTTGAAACACGTTAAACGAATGTGTTTGAATACTATCAACACAGGTACAACAACAGTAAGCAACGGTGGTTCATTTTATTTGTTGAATTTCTTGCTTCTTAGTTTTATATGGTCTAGAATTACATATAAGTGTAGATGATTGTTTATATGTTTTATTTCCGTAATTAAATTATAAAATATTACATATCGATCATTAAAATATATTAAAAGAGTTGTTTGATTAAATTATGTTAAAATATTTTATCTTTTCAAATGTTATTTGTTATTATTATTACTCAAACTTTAGATATTTGTTTGTTAAGTAAATAAATTTATTTTTACAATTAATTAAAGTACAAATACCTATCAATGAAACTAAAATATGTAGTAATGATATTAAATTAACGATTATAATAAATAATTTATACATTTTAATTACACTTTCTGGTATAGATTCAATTGAATTTGATATTATTAGTAATGTATATAATATTTTGATAACACATTTGTATGTATCGATCTATTTATTGTTATCTTATCTGTTTTAAGCCATGATGAAAGTATTATGTAATGTAGATGACTGGTTCATACAAGTTTCAGTGAAAATAAATATGTTATACAAATAATTTAAAATATCAGTTGTAATTCTTTTAAATAAATTACTAGTTTTAATTTAACATTATTGTATGCTGTTTTATATCAATTAGTACATCTAGAGACAAATTATATATATTTATATAAAACTGATTTTAATTCATACAATTTAAACAGCCTATAAACAATTGATGCTATTATACAATTTCAGATGTGTAAAGACAAGTACTTTTTCTGTTAAGAGCAAAACATGTTCTGAGTCATTTTATTCGTTAATTTAAAATTATGCAAGTCCCATACACTCCAGCAAAATTTCATTTGTACTCGTTCGTGTATACCATTAATTGTTAGTACTGTCTCCTTCCTATAGTCTTGACGTCGTATTTAAATTATACCAATTACACGCTAATACTGCGTACTTCCTACGTGCGTAATTTTGTGTCATTAGTTGAGATGTGTCACGTACAAGTTACTACTTGCTTGTCTTAAATTTTGCGAACGCTGCTCCGCAAAGTCGAATGTAATAGTCAGCAAAATTATTTTCTTAAACTCAACGAAGAGATACTGAATTAAGTAACTTAAATGACAATATAATACTGATTTCATTTAAATTAATACGCTGTTATAGCATCGCATTAAATTTATTTAGAAATAACACGAAGCAATAGTATTTCAAGGATCATGCAGAACATATTGTTGGAAATAATTCGAAATACATTCTATTTTAAATTTTAATAGAAAACAGTAGTTTGAGCTTCAGTTACTAGTTCCGCTCTAATTATAAATGTCTGTTTCAATATTTCAATTTTACTAATTTTGTTTATGTATAAATAGAAGTAAAAAAACTGAAATTTAAATAATGTAAAAATGAATGCATTGACAACGAAATTGCTACAAAATTTGATCATTTAGTACTCTTACTTTTTAAACTACATATATTCTTTCTTTATCATGCATCTAGTATACTTTTCATGCCTACTATATACGTCATCACATATTTACACTGTTTATATTCTTACCTACCTAAATGGTAATTTTTAGGAACCCATATATCTTTCACTATATTATTTCTTGGAAAATTCGTGTTTGGAGTAGATATTCTCATTTCACATTACAATGTGTATTTACATAAGGTACAGAACAATATTTTTTCCTACAAAAATTTCATGTAAATAATATCTTTTATACAAATATTCTTTGCATTTTATTATTAAAAGTCTAAATATCATACACTTGGAAATTAATGATTTTTTAGAAAACCTTGACAAAATTAATACTAGCCCGCATTATTTATTGTTAAATGAGATTTCGTGCAATTTGGCACGCTATTGTAAGATTTTGTTAATAAATCAATATTATTACAATGTAATTATAGATGTTGTGTAAGGGTAATTCTGTAATACATATAAATAGTTTCCGATTTAATATGGTATGTATAATTCAAACAAAAAGAAAAAAATACTGGTTTTGATGGATAATAATAATATTTTTGCAACATATGTAAGAATAATTGGGAGAAATATTTTTTTTCTTGTACTGCATGCTTAAGGAAATATAATTTTGACACTTGGAAATTGCGATTAATTAATGGACCTTAGATTAAAAGATCAATGTTATTCATTAAATGAGTTAATGTACAAAAAGTTTATAAATGACGAAAACTCTGTTCCTGTTGCTAACAAATACAAATGTATTTTTTAAACAAAACAATTCCGGTTCATTCAAGTAGACAATTCAGCAAGGACCACTTGTGTCATTTCTCACAAGTGGTCCTTGCTAGTGTTCAATTATGATATATTAATTATTACTCATGAGGTATCACGTTTCAACAGCCTGCACCATTCATAAATTTAAAGAAAAACACAACGGAATAATAGACCAACTAGTAAAGTCAAAGATCAGCTGTTGAGGTTGTAGTAACAGGAGCAGCACATAGGATTGAAAAGACGAATGAAATGAATTGATGCATAAATGAGTGTCAACTGTTGTTTTTATTTTCAGACTAACCCTTTGCAAAAAGTGAATATTGTTTTTTAATGATTTGAGTGAGTCGCGTAGCGAATAGGCAAGCAGACAGGCAAGGAAACAGCGAGTCAAATAAATGTTGACATGTTCGCGTTTAGAACGTACGCTATATAATAATACGCTGACTGCGGAAATGGGTATATGTGAATATTTTTGGATCTGCTCTGCTAAGTTCCCGACTATATAGTACACTACACTATAGACCGACGGAAGAAAGATACACGGCTCAACGTGATAAAATAACCCAACAAGAACCACCAGATTTAAGAGTGTTTACTTGTAGCACACAGGTTAAAAACTACACGAGTGATTGAAATAGAGAAAAAGAAAATATGAGAGAACTTGACGGTGATAACTGGGCGACGAATTCTATAAATAAACGATAATAAAACACACGTTGGAAATAGAAAAACGAAGAGCAAAGTTTGTACATACCAATCGACAGTTCCTAACACAGTGAGTATAAACTTGACTATGTGTGAAAAATCAATACTAGACAAGATGAACTTGTCTACGCATATTTTTTGGGAATGTGCGAGATCAATAATGTTTGCCACATTTCAGCTGTGTGAACATGCACCATCTGATTGAGAGGTTGTAATACCATCTTATATATTTAACCTCTGTATTTTAGCGGCAAGTGAATTAAAATATAAATATGTTATCTGACGCAATAGCGAATTTATTTATTTATATTACCGTGTAACATATCGTGTTACAGATTTTCACGTTCGTAACACTATCTACTCATATATACGTACATTATGAGATACACGTATATACATATTTATACATAGTTTAGTGTTTCAATTCAAGACAATTCGCACATGTAACGACGAATCCTTTTATTATACCTATAATTAACTATTTTATATCATAGTAACACCACCAATCGGTAACAAGTGATAGACAACAATGTGGTAACTATTTAACCTATATAAAAACACATCTGCATGCATGCATGTGTATCCTTAGAGTACCTCTCACAAATAACAATAAACAAATATTTATATTTGCTATTTTGCCTATAAATCTTAATACCTGTCTCACTCTTTACAAATATTTACACATTTAATCAGGAGCCAATGATTTATTCTTTACAAACAATATTTGTTTATAAATTTTATTTGAAAATATTCGATCAACATAATTTATTACTAATACAAGAGAGGAGAAGGGGTACTTCCTTATGTTATATTGCATGATGATAGAATATTTTTAAACAAATACATTTTATAGAATTATTGTTTACTTACGTGGAATGAGATACGTGTACCTAACGTTATGGAACACTAACTATACAACACTGATAAACAAAGATACTTATATACACGTTTTTATCTGTGATATTAACTTCGACACTTGGATAATATCTACTAGCTGTTACAATGATTCAGAAATTACTTCAGTCATATACTTTTTTCTGGAATTATGTATAACGAGTACCTTCTTTATCTGTTCGTTCTATGAAAACGTTATATCATTTTTACAATAAATAGTGTAAATAACACGAGATTAATATATGAGAAAGACGAGTGAACATTTGTCAAATATAAAAGTAATTCTTAAATCATCTCTAAGGTGTGCAAAGGCTGAGGCGGAACCCATTGTATGAGTTCGGTGAATTCATTTATGAAAGCCTTATTTATAAATCTATGAATTATTTACCTGTACGATAAAAAATTAGCAATTCACCAATACAGTTTATTTATTTGTTTTTGTTTGATATGTGGCAAACTTATAAAATGATCTTACCTATTTGATTTGTGGAAAATACATAAATTATATCTTACCATTTCGACGAGCTGATCGTTTCACTGGAATCGTTGAAAAATTCGCGTACATCTTAACGGAACTCGAAACAATACAAATATCTTACAACTGCATGTTATCAAAAAAGAATTCCGTTTATATATTGCCTATCAAATTTTCTCCGCCTTCATGATTTCCCCTCTAAGATGTGTTACGTATGATATTTTTGTTTCCAGCAATGGCATTGGTAATGTTACCATGCGACTTGCCATGGTGGCCCACGCTGCAACGTCACTTAACGAAACTGTTATCAATAAAACACACAATAGAGTTGATCGAAGGAATGACAAAGATTTATGAGTTATGCAAGTAAATATACAAATCACCAGATATGCACCTGGCTTATGAATAGAAGAAATGCAATACATTTATCTGTTTGTAGTATCAGCTTAGATCCAGATGATGAAGAAAAAAAGGATCCCGATTTATTTATTGGGTTGTTAAATTTTCTTGATAACGATTTAACGTGTGATGAACGTAGTAATTTTTTAACGAAAACATTACCGAATATTGTAAACAGAGCCTTACAATTGAAACAGTGGAAGCCAGGGGGTGGCTTACATTTCAGTCTTCAACAACAAGGTATGCAACGAACTTGTTGTATATGGAAATTATACATGACAAAACATAATAAAAATATTTTATTTTCAGCTGACGGCACAGAACTAGATTATAAGTTCATATCATCGTTAATTGCTCACAGTTTCTTTTCAACATTTCCTAGACGTACCGAAAAAACGCATCCCACTTTACAGGATTTTAACTTTACACATTTCTTCCGATTTTTAAACAATAACGCACAAAAAGCGAAACTACGAAGTATTTTGTACTACTTCGATTGGCTAGAACTCAACGATAATTGTTCAGGTACACTGAAGATATGTAGACAGGTAGGTAAATTCATAATTTGGTCATTGGTAGTTTATTAATGTCTGGTAATTTTCAGGTTATGACAAGTAAAGAATGGCTTACGATAGATGACTGGCTGGAATGTAGTTTGCCGCTGTGTTCTTTACAAATTAAACATGAAGGAAAACTGGAACGAGCGGATACTGATACATTGCACGTTTGTTTTGCAAGTACCAGAATTGGTGGAAGTGTTTTAAGTAATGGCTTATCTCAGGTATAAAGTATTATATATTATAATATATGTTTTTCATAATTATATCTTGAAATATTCCAAGTAACTAAAATAATTGAAATACCTTCACGTTACGCCACTGAATTCCAGTGGCGTACTAGTCACTATTTTATGAATACATGATATTTGTATATATTAATTTGTAGGAATGTATAAATTTTACCACCTACCCAGAACTTTTGGCTGTGCTTTTAAACGTAGAATCTTTAGAAGATAACGAAGTGTTAACTGTAGAAAGAGTGCGGCATACAGCAAGAATAAGTGATCCGAAGAATAGGTCCTGTTTGGAAAAGATGGAACATGCTAAGGAGGTAAATCATACCTACTATACATGAGAAGCCATATTTAATTCCATATTACTGTGTATTAATATAAATGTTGTAATATTACAATTAGAGTTTAATTTGTTTTGTCCATAATTTTGTCGTTGAATTAAGTTTATTATTCATGTGTATGTAAATAGTATCACAGGTATTATAACTGTATTTAGGTCACAAAGAAACCAATGGTATTTTTACACCATCATCTATTTTTGGATTCTCGTAAAAATTTCTACTTTAAAATAATCCAAAACAGAAAGATATGTCAACGAACTCGCAATATTGCATAATAAAAATCTGGAACTTGTAAATTTAAAGATTCTCCAGTCAAATAAAATCTTGTTTTTGCAGGTAACAATTTGCTGTATGGATCCAGAAGACTATAAAAAGTTTCCTATTAGTCAATATGAAGAAGACAATATACTCCGTGAACTAAACAAATGTTTACTTGGTTTTCAACAAAAACATTTACGAAACAACGAACTTATACAAAAACCTATACAACACCAACAACCAAGAAGACTGTCACCTATTGGTGAATCAGTCAGTTCAACACCGCCAGAAGCAAATATCATTATAACTCAGCCATCATCCAGTAGCCATCGTAGTGGATCCTTGTCACCCAGGCCACCGGAACGCAAAGACTTGTTACGAAAACCATCGCCAGTGTCGATTAATCGTAATAATATATTGAACACAGAAAATGCATTGAATAACAGAAGAGGCAGATTCATTGTGCTGGGATCTTCGGGCGAGTGTCTCCCGGTAAATAGGAAACCCGTGAATATTGAGCAAGGCAAAAGTTTGTATTCCAGCTGCAGTTCAAGTGACGATGAGTTTCATAGTGCGAAAACAAGTTTAGATGAAGGTATGATATAAATATTGGCATAAGAACATTGATAAATGTATGAGGTAATGTTTTGGTTTCTATAGAAGATGATCCTGATTATAACAGAAGATACAGCATGGAGCTGGATACGCCGGAAAGAAGAAATACATTTGCTCAGCGTTTACGGGATGCATTGCGAAGGGAGACAAGTAGTTTTACAAGTTCTACAGACGAGTCAAGTTATGCAGTGGGAATATCTGTAGCTGGTTCCGGGTTATGCGACGGAGATATTAAGTATGTAAATCATACAAATTACTGTTCTACATCTACAGTATATACGCTTCATTATATTTTAATATAATTTATCTAGATTACGTCGCGGTGGTTCAAGAGGTTTTATGCTAAGAGAAGAATCAATGGACGAAGATTTACTGAAAGAATCTTTAGAACAAGAAAAGAAATGGATAGACAAGTTCAAAAGTAAACATGCAGGGTTAACAAGAAACGAGACAAGTAATTCCTCCAAATACAGTTTTAGTACTGAATATAGGTATACTTGAGTTAGAATCATACACAAGTATTTGACATTTTATGGGCTCCATGTTTTCAGTTCCGAGTTAGAAGAAGTGTATGAACAATTTTCACGTTGGCTGGACGATCCGATATTAGAAACAAACGACGATTCGAAACGAGAACTCGATGCCAGGGATTTGGCAGTAGTGAGATTCGCTGGATCATTACTTAAACGAACGTTAAGTGAATCTTTCCTTGGTGTACCGTTAGGGGATGATTGCGCGAATCCACCCGCTAGCTGTAACGCGGAAGAAAATAATTTACCGAAGAAGAATAAACTGGTACTCAATGCCAGGTCGCTGAGCTTGGAGCTAGCAAGACAAAAACATAAATTGGCAGCACAATTGGTGAGTATGATAGTAATAACTGAAGTGCATTCATAGATTTTGACATTGATTTGCGGTATGTTTGCTTAAAGCAGTTAGGTTTTTTTAGCAGTGGTTAAAATTAACTTGTGTGCGTCCAAATTAAGAACAGCATAGAATAAAGTCCAACAAAGGTATCATTAATGACACTAAATACTTTGTTAACTATTATTAATGAACACATTCTCACACAAATTCCAAAATCTCTTATCCCAGTTCGACAATTCACGTTTTCATTATAAGTTGAGAATAATAATCAAAATAGTCCAATAGCGTAACCTTATTGTTATTTGTTGTGTAAATGTAAATATATATTTTTATTCTATTTTTTTAACTTGGACAAAGCACCATCTTTTGGCATTCAAACAATGTATGACATTTCAGTCTTTCGTCTTAACAAAGTAGCTTAAAGTGAAAAGATAGAAAAAAGAAAGTGAACTGTAACTTCATTTTCATATACAACAGATCGAAAACAACATTGCCCCAAAATCGCCAAAACCCAAAAGAAAGGCGTGGGCGATCAATTGTGTAATTGAACCAGTAGTGCAAGTATTAGATGAGATCACTGTCACGTTACGTCCACCTACCAAAACCAAACAACAGGTAACTGTCACATTCAGTCTAACCTCACTCCGTTCCGCTCTACTAAATCTTTCACACACTATTCGCTATTAAAACATCTTTCTTTTTTCTATCTGTGTACTATTACTAAATCTATCTATACTACTGCTGCTACTTTTGTTGCATATTCTAGCTTTCACGCTGCTAAATACAATATGTAATTTGTATTTAGTGCGTACATCATAAGGTGAGTTATTGTAGTGTGAACTGGTTTTTGACTTTCGTACTTGCTTTGAAATTATGTATGTGAATGTATGAAAAAAATATAACATATATAAAAATAATGTATAATTTGAGAACGTGTATCAAGGCTTGCCTAATAACAGTTGTACAGTTATTCAGCGAATACCTCCAGAGAATGAAAACTTTTGAAGCAAACAATCTTTATATGTGCTTACTAATTTTATATGTACATGTACTAAATATAAATTATTATAATGTTTATTTGAGACGATAATAAATTTACTAATGTACTATTTCGGTTTGTGAAAACGAAACTCTAGTCGTGACATTGAAAAGTACTTATTATATTCCAGGTATCACAACTTGCTAATAAATCAAAGAATGGTTTGATGGTGGTTTCAACTGGTAACTGGGGATGTGGTTCGTCCCATGAAGGTAATGTACAGTTGAAAGTGATCTTACAATGGCTAGCGGCCAGTGTTGCCGGAGTACCAGGTTTAACGTACTACACAATGGGTCATGAAGATCTGACAACATTGGACACATTATGTCGTATATTGGTTGACAGGAAGTGGACGGTAAAAGATCTCGCACAGGAAATGTTAAGTTACGCCACACAGTATCTACATGGTAAAGTAAAAAGTAGCACATTATTTGAAGATTTGATAGGAGTGGAAAGGACAGAATGACATGGTATACGATTTTACTCTTGAAAAAGGGTTCGATTTATTATTATAATTAATTATTTTACACTATCACACACGTATATACAAGATGCTGATGATATTGTTATTTAGATACTAAGGACTAACTAACCAATACAGAGAGAGAGAGAAATTGAAAGAAATAAAGGGTGGGCGGGGGGAATTATCTATATTTAGCACAGACTTGCGTGGACATAATTTTTCAAGAGTAAAAGAAAGAAATAAGAATAATAATGTACATTATTACGTATCATCAACTAATGGGCAGATGGAACGAGAGCGTTTTCTAGAGACAATTCTTGACTTGCACAAACAAGTCTTCCATAAGCTCATTTGTATACATATATAAATATATATTTAGTATTTATATATATATATATATAACAGAGTGATTCCAGCTTTAATTTTTATGTGAAGCGTACTTAATAATATATAAACACAAGTTCATTGTTTTTTCAGTGCTGTTATGTAGTGGTTAAAAATTTGTTAAAGAATATACGGTTGAACAAAAGACTACCATCGATATTTTGTTACTGGACTGTTTTATGACAAATTTCAATAAATACTCAAAGACATCTAAAATTCAAACAAATCTCAGGAAACAGAAATTAGAATGTACCTTACACATTTAGAAGAACAACCCTCTCATCCTTCGACCCATTCCTTGTCGATCATACAGTATGTTAAACTTATTTACAAACTGATTTATATCGTTACAACCTTTCGTTATCGTTCCGAGATAAGTCATCAGACCGACATCGTTACATTGCTGAAACATACAAATACCGTTATGTGCAAATATATACTTTATATATTCTGTATATCATAGAATTAAAATTAACTTTCCACTTGTTAACATTCTAAACGAAAACTAAATGTGACAGATGACATAAATGAATATGGCCATTCTTAACAATCATACAGACGCACCATGTTTTGAGATAAACAATTTTATTCGCTGATTATAATATAAAGAGTGCTACTTACGTTATAGAAATCTTGCCTAAACCTAGAGCTCTGTATAACTGGTAGTCGATGACATAACGAGTACGCTTCTCGTAACACTTCGTGATTTAATGGCAATTGTCCAGACTGTACGGCTTTCATATAGGCTAACACCAATTTCACTCTCGAGTGCAACATTTTTATAGCGCTATGTTGTGCAGTTAAATGTTCGGCCACTGCAACCAAGATTGTACGTTATAATATGAATAATCTGTTCGTGTGTTATCATTATAAACCTAGTGAACTTTCTCCCGCATCATTAGAAGACATCCTAGCTACATGATCCACACCAATACGTTCTGCTTCCTCTGTTGCAAGTGTGTAGGATAAAGGAACAAACAGCATTGTTGCTTCACCGCCTACTAAGTCGATTAAAGATTCATATAACGCCACAGGTAATTGCTGAAATTATAATAAATATATTTAAATAATTCTATTAATACTAAATGCTTCCATTTACGTACATCTCCATTTCTTGCATTAGGATTAAGTTTAAATAATATTGGACATTCGTTAATTTCACAGATTTGTTTATGTATTTTAACGTCTCCAAAGTCTGGCATTTCTCCAGTTGTATACCAACCAAGGAAATCCATTTCATTGAACACCTGTTTAACTGTCAACAGAAACAATATAAAAATCATATAAAATATTTGAACTGTCATTAACGGTTATATTCTTTGGTGATAATTACGCACATTGCTCTTCCTTTGTTCCATAATAATCCCTGTCTATAACTACATCTCCAGCGATCACACTAAACATTAATTCGAAAGAATTCATTACTTCTATATTTCGGCCCTTTTGTTTACCTATCAGCGCACCGATAACTGTAAGTATAAAGAATTAATTTATATACAGGACCATGTACGTATATACTAGTTCTTACCTTGCTGTGCAGATCCTTCTTGTGCTCTAAGTCTAGTCCAGTGCTCCGAAACGTTCATAATAACTAGAGGATGTAACGACACTGTGACAGAACCTACTGTACCAGATGAAGCCATTACATTTTTTGCAACAGGAGCTATTTCTGCTGGTGCAGCTACTTCCATTTCACCAGCAGCAGATTCAACTTCCATGTCCATATCTTCTTTTGGCACGCTCATATTTAAAATCAGATAGAAATTCGCAGTATTTATAAACAACACAACCTCACTTTTCGAAATAAACTAAGTAGATGCTTAAGTAACTTATTTAGTATCGTACACGATAATTTTATTGATCAAGAACTTTTTTACATATACCTATAATTCTCTATATATTTTATATAAAATACAATTTACAAAACACTTTACACCTTTTGTTAACCCTCATAACCGTCAACCGGCTCTAATCATTGGTTATAACTTGGTTGTAACCAGTGCTTTTTTGTCTTACCAATGTAGTATACGTTGGTATTATTTGACATAAGTGGTTACCAAGGTTACTGTCATAACTGGTCAACTAAGAATTTTGTTTTAAGCAACCTTATTTATGTTATATTTTTTGAAGTTTATGGCTCATCAAA
>JAGJTL010000073.1:147016-185999 GCA_022063505.1 Calosoma granatense | reverse complement strand
ATCAACAAATGTAGGGAAATTATAAAAAACGTGTAAACTTTGATAAGTATTTTCAATAGCGTGTGCATGTTAGTTATATTTTATCTTTATCAATATATTTATAAAGAAATCAAATCGGCCAATTTTGTGAGCATATTGAATTTTTTTTCAAAATTCGGTTTTATTGTAAACATACGTATTTATGTACGTGGATACCCAAATTCGTTGAAAAAGCAACAGCATATTTTGATTTATATATGCATAGGGATGACAGAATCCAATAAGATATCTTTTTCTAGATATTTCCATAAAAAAATTTACATATAGAAGGGATATGTGATATGCCTTACGACACGCTATGTTTCACAGATCAAATATTAAATTTTCTACCCTCTTAGATATGTGTTAGTCGGGCACTGTACTTTTTTTGAGATCCAAAATCGAAAATTTCCTCAAACAATTGCAGATTATTTGTAATTAATTTCGATATGTTTCATCGTTATTAAATATATTTAAGCACTAATAAATATTAGTGCCTTTAGCTCTAGACGAAGCGAAGAAATGAAAAAAAACCCCAAAATGAAAATGCCAAAGAAAAATGCAAAAAGTTTTATTTAGAGGTATTTTAAAATTCATTAATCCAGAAACAAATCACCGTTAAAGTATGAAAATGTATGTACAGAGAAGAATAAAGTGAAATTTGACATGTTGATGGATGATGTTGAATACATTTTATCATCCCAAAAACCATTATTTATGTAAATTTTCTATATATGTATGTATGTGGATGATACTGATTTACATATGTTTGCCCAGACATTCAAAAGTCTTCAGTGAAATTGTTTTCATTGAAATAGATGATCGACTTTTCGTATATGAAGGCGATTTTCAAAGGTTTTTCTACAAAATAATAAAAATGTATTTCCGAAAAAAAAAAGTTACTGAAAATGTTCAAAGCAGCATTTTTATATATTAAATTTGCTTTTCTATGAATATAAATTGCTTATAAAGAAGAATAAAAATAAATATAAATGAAGCTGAAACTATTATTCATCACTTAAAAGTAAATACCGTCAAAATGCATTTTATTAAAAAGTAGATAATATCTATTTCAAAATTTAATTCTTTCTTGTATTTAAAACTGCAAGTAGATTTTATTTTACGTTGCTCGTAAATGTATGTACATTTATATTGCATTTTCATCCAGTTACCCTGTAAGAGTAATGTTTACATAAAAGTACTCGTATGTTGTTAGTACTTATGTAGGTACACAGATGGAGTGACTGGGGAAAAAAGCAATTGATTCACTTTTCAACAACCACATTGTTTTGCTATGAAGTGTTTTGAACTCCGCAGAACATCATGAACTCACTATAGCATGGGATTTTTATTATCCTGCCGTTTTATAAAGGATTTTGTTTTTCATTACCCAACATTTCCGATTCACAATAATCTGATCACAGTGGCTTTTATATCGGTAGATACGAATAATCTCATTCCGTTTACAATATATTCGATAATATTTACTCTTTCGTATATTCCATTACCTGTTATATTCGTATCACTGTTTTTTTCGAATGTATATTACATATTTACATGTATTTCACATCAATAACTACCATTCCATTTCAACAAAATTTCACATAATCCTGTCTAACATGTTTGCACTGTAACTGAAATCCCTAAACACCGTAATAACAAAACTATATTCATAGACTTTAAGTTAACTTTACCTGGAAAATGGTAAAATCAAATTACTAATAAACATAACTGGTTTAATCACGAATGTTTTAAAATGATTTGCTCGCTATTAGAACATAAATATATTTAAATCTTCATAAAATTCACAACATTTTTAATACTAATACAAATAAAATAAGGGTGGTTTCGGAAAATATTACAGGCGGTTCTGTTTCACCTTGAAAATATAAAGGTTTCCTTATTTGAAGATATGATAACTGTAACCAGAACTCCTTGTTAAAATATATTCTATGGAATCAGTTGTGACGTACAACTGTAATGATTTGAAATATTCTACAATTGCACATAGCAGGTGTCTCACCAAATTGTGTTACATAGGTAATCCAATGATTAAATTTGTAAAGTGTATTAAATGAAAAATTCCTGCTAACATGTGCGTATGAAAATATAATGATAAAATGTTGTGTCATTGTGAAAATATACTACGGAATTGTGAATTTATGTAAAGAGTGCTTAGGTTTTACAAAGAAAAGAATTGCACAGTATTTTAAAAATAGGATATTCTATGTTCTTTTGTTATTTGAACTGCGTTACCTTATCTTCAAGGATTCGCAGCGCGGAGTAAAATGTTTTATATTATGTTCATACATTTTATTTCTCTTCCAGCTTTTACTTACGTACTTGTTTATTTTTCTTCTTTATACGATTTGCATGTATACTCGCTGTTTATTATCTTGATACTTACATTAATTTTAATTATATGATCTAAAATGCCAGTAAGAATTACTAGGATGAATTGAATGAATCGTTTTTATATGAATATATATTTTGAAAAGAAGCATTCAGTTGGAAATTATAGAATGTAAAACCAGGGTATCAGGGCGTATCTGTCAAAATTTATCTTGTTAAACTTTGAAGATATCAGAGTAGGTATTTATTATAATATTTGACGTAAATTCGCTACAAATTTGAATATATGAAGAAAGCTTTCAGTTTTATATTCTGAAATGCACGCCCATGAGAATATTTCGTCTTTATTCGTATCAATGTGCTACTGACTTTTATATAAGAAATATTTGTATCATACGAATCTGTTGACGCTATTTCACGTCCGTAGCAGATGGGGAGATGTTCATTTTTACGTTTGCGTTGCCCATGGCTATACAATAAAACTACAATCTGAAGATGTTTGAGATTTACAGGTGACGAAGTGTTACGACACGCAATGTGTGCAAAAATAAGAGCAAGAGGAATGCATGAGAATGTTGTAAGTGCAAATGCATATATTTCACAAGGGTCTATGACAATTCTTCAAATATAAACAGTAACGCCTCCTGTTTTATAACAATCAACTTAATATAGTCCTGCGATGCGCATTTTTACTATTAATAAATTATATTCAAAACAGAAAATGGATTATATACTAAAATTGTATTACTAGCATGACGGTTATGCTTTGGTTGTGATATTTAAATACTCTGGTTAAATACTTCACTCTAATATTCTTATAGCATAATATTAATTGTAAATTGTTAAAATATGCTACCTCAGACAAACAGAACATTTTACAATAAAAAATAAATTAATAACCATCACAATTATAACTATTTATTTTAACTCCGCTGATGGACGTTAATAAATGCTAAATTGTGCTACCCCGGGTAACTGGGATATAGAGTGATATTGCGTTTTACAATTATAAAAACAGCAAAGAATTATGCGCATTAAAATATATAGCTAAATATTATGATTAAATAAGCTTATTTTCACTTCCCACAAAAAAGTAAAACATAAAATCCATTATTTCCTCATGACGTGAACAAAGTATTAACACACTTTTTTGTTCTGCGCTAGTTTAATGAAATATTTTTTACTCAACAAAGTAAAAATTAACATACATATATATCTGCATAACACATTTTATATGTGCTTAATGTTATGCATAATTTTACGCAAGACTGAATTAGTAATTATTACTAGTTTTTTTTCATAAATGAGAAATGCGCAACATATTTAATGTGATTTAATATAATAGTGTGGAATAAATATTATTACTAAAATTTAATATTACTTAAACTATGATTTAACACATCTTAAAAAAAATAAAGACATATTTACTATGTGCAGGTAAAAGTTTATGAAATTTTAATGTAACATTGTTGGGACATTCTTCTTGTAAAGATCTACTTGGAAAGTTCGTAGTTATCACATAGTTTACTCTGTTCTGTGTAACACATAAATACCTTGTTTATGAAAGCTAACTTACAAAGCATGTTTTATTTACAAGAATGCCGTTAAAAATGCTTATAAAAAGTACAGGTCAACAGTTTTCTTTATACCGGATCATGCAAAATATTTATATAAACATTATGAAAGAAAAATTGAAAAAATAAGCCAACTATGCTTTCATTATCATAAACATTCGCTGTTTATGTCAAATTTAAATGAAACACTATTTCTACAATATGTTTAACGCATTAACCTTTTCTCCAATATAGCGCGAAACATCACCTAATTCAATATAATATAATGTTGATGAAAGGGCTTATTTTCTTGTTCAAAATCATACATAAATTTTAGAAAAAAATATTGAATTTTACATACATTTTGGGTAGATTTTAAATTATAACTTATTCTGATTAGTATTAAATTAAAAGTGACGAATCTGAGTGACATTTGCAATTTGCGTTAAAATACATCTACTGTAAGATTCAGTCAACTAAACTCATTGAATCATTTTCCGTTTTATGCATAACCAGTTCTGCAGAACTTCGTCAACAGACAATGTGTAGACATTTAGTTGAAAAAGCAATTTGCTCCTGTGTGCGTTTGTAATTTTAACTTGGCGATTCTCACGCATTCTTTCAATCCTGGTCTTTCCTCAAAGCGAATCGTGGCAAGCCGAGAGCCGCATGCCATGGTCCGGAATTTCAAAACTTCCGGAATGCCATTGTCTAAAGTATAACAACTATGTTGTTTATCAATCTGCTTATCCTCTGTTTCTATATAAAATGTGTTAAGTTTGTTTTGTTTGCAAACAAATGGTTTAATTATTGAATAAATTTTATGCTATTGCTATCATCATTATTAGAAATTACACATTTTAGGAAAATATTAATGTATATCTGTTGGACCTTGAATTGTAAAATAATAATCTAAATTTCTAAGAAATAAAACAGAATTTTAAAACTAATATTAGTGTACGGAAAGTTTAATACGTAGTTATGCAATTACTAAACGAAAATTGTTTTGATGGCTCTGACGGCCTCGGAAATTAAATATGTATGAATTTTTTTACGATGTTTGTCTTTGCTTTGAGGCGTATTTGTTTTTTTTTCAAAAGGTATTTTTCTTTTGATCAAATGAGATAATGTAAGCTAATAAGATGGTTTATCAACGACTTTCCTGAATGAATTATATTTCAATTACGTGTCACAGAATTCATGGAATCATAATTTAAAAGTCGATATGAGTTAGTATTAAATTGGAAAACAAAATCAACCATTTTTTTCTAGTATGAATATATTAACAAAATAAATTTTCATTTATGATTTATAATCAGTTAGGTTAAAGTTTTGAAATCGGATTAAAAATGATTTGGCACCAGTATGAAAATGGAATTTAAAATGTGCTTTATCACAACTGAAAAAATTAGTATTTAAGTCGGATTAATCCGCTATTGTTTTCCAGAATCGATGGTATTATTATTTTCGTTGAAAATAAAACATGGCGAGTTACTTTATTCCGTTTCAAATGTGTCACTAGTTGATTCTTCTGTACCCTACATGTTTTATTAAATACGACTTATAATTTATGTATTATATTTGAAATTGTTATTTGGATCATATTATAAAATATACTCGTATATGCATTATTGTACATATATTAAATTTCTTCTGTGAAATCCAATTTCAAGTACACGCATTCAATGCAGATTCAGTTTATTGAGACAGTTTGAATATGAAGTGAGCATTATGAAGTGAACTGGAGAATTTTTAAACGATCCTTGATATTGAAATAACTGGAATTATTACTTATGCATGAGTGCTATAGCGATCAATTGAACAGTCATTGCAATAATACATCATGCTTCTATTAGTGTTTATTAGAGACATGATATATCATATCTAGGAATGTATGCTTGTCAATGGGCTCAGTTTTAGAAAATATCTTCAACAAGATATTGTTCTATACTCAAGCCGTGAAATATATACCTTGTTTTATATACTAGTGATTTTATCAAAAACATATTTTAAGGGTACTGCGCATTATTGAGAATCCATCTTTATATGAATACAATAACAAATTTAGTACAGCGATATTTTGATCCGGCAATTGTATATAAAATATATAAAAATAATGTAGTAAATAGTTAGTTGTTTGTGGTAAGCCGCTTATATTTTTTGTAGGATTGTCTGCGCGAAAAGTAGCGACGTCACTAATTTTGTTGACAGACGACCTTTTTTTCAGGCAATTATTTACAAATATTGTGTAAACTAGACTTTACATTTTTGTAAATAAATCTATGTATTTCATTTGTCAAACTATATGAATACACTGTTTAATGTGTATAAAATATTTATTAGTAAAAAGTCACATATCGGTGGCTTCATGTCGTATCTCTCCGTATATTATTAACTTGGAGAAAAAAATGTTTACTGACTATGGCACATGCTGTTTGATATGTATGACCTTATGCATAACATATAGCGACACGTATGTTGGTTTTATAACAACTTTACAACCCTGTTGCTACTTGTCAGGCCACGTACGGTTTGTCTCTGCGAATTGCCTTTAGCGTTCCGACGATAAATTCTTATTCTTGACAGGATGTGAGATTGTGGGCTTAGCGACATTCTTACACTCTGTTACCATTCTAACCAACATGTCACACTTCCTTTCGCTTTTTGGCAAATCTGTTTTACGGATATTATAGTGCCTATGTAATTTTGGAAACCTACATACATACAGCCTGGCTCTTGTCTCTAGATTTTAGAGAAATATTACAGTTTTAAGAAAAGGTGTTTTTTAATCATATTACCATGTTTAATATCTGATAGGACTATGAATTTTTATCATTTTATTATTATATTAGTTGTCAGATAATAAATTTTGTTATACTGTAAATGTATTTACCATATCAGTATTATGTAAACATACAACAAAAAGAGAAATGCAATTATATGTTTAATGATATAGCTGTCATCGATGTCAATTTTAGCATTGACCAATACTTTTTTTTATTTCCATGTACGAAAACATGTATTACAGGAATCTAATACATCGTAAACGTTTGTCAATATTGAATTAAATTCAGAAGAAAACATGAAGTGATTTTACAATGTTAATTTACACATTATTCACAAATTAAATTACGTAATATACATAACAAAGGTTTCTGTATAAAATGACACTTTTGCAAAGGTCAAATAAAATGAGAAATACTGAGAATACTAAGAATCCATTACATTGTGTGAAGAATTTGTTAATTTGTTATACAATTGTTAGGAATTTCATCTGGAAAACTTTAATTTCTAATTGTAAATTGTATGAAATTCAGCAAATGTGTGCTAATATGGAATAACAACTTTAATTTTCGTCAAAATATGATTCAACTAGAATACTAGAAACGTTCTAAATTCTAATAGGAAGACTGAATGAAGTTGCATTCTAAAAGGCGCATGGTATTGATTGCTGATATGAATCATTAGATTTATTTTACATGCGACCTAGGCAAGGTAAATATACCCATACTTGTAATCATTTTGTCAATGGAAGAAGTATTTCCGTTGAGTGAATTGGTTCACGCCCATCAGATAGACCAACTGATAAAATTACGCATTAAGGCACTCTAGGAAATATATATTTATACTATAATTGCAGATAAATAATATATTATTAACCCTACATAAAATAGTACAGCATTACTTGCTGATTTAATGAATTATTTATTTATTGACACATTTATTATTCTTTCATTCGAATATTGCTTTGAATTTGGCATAAATATCAAAATGAGCCACACGAAATTACTATACCTGTATGTGAAATGTATTAACACAGTTTAAACTAATATTAAGATGTAAGGTACTGACGTCACATCCGACGTAAAATTAAGGCCTATGATTGATGTTCTAAATACACACTCCTACTGCTAGGTGTACTAAATCATGTCGATTTTAGCGCTGCATTTCACATACATACATACATATGTATGTATGTATGTATGTACGATACATACCTGTCTATTCCTATGTCATAAACATATGTATGTGTGTGCAAATGCGTAGAAGCACTCTGGAACTTTCAAGAAACTAATAACACACCACCTACATATCTAACTAAATGTGTGGAATTGTAATTATCTCAGTTTGGAATTGAAAATCATCCTATCCTACAGTTCGTGTGTAACATTGTACAAATATCTGTCATTCAATATTCAAGATTCCAAGAATACGTATCATTAACCATTATTTCTTTCGTTTTTATTTGGAGCGAGAGAAATATTTTTCATTAAAGAAAACTGAAGTGCTGATTCTTCGTCCTCAAAAATGTCAATACTTTTCAACGTCAGCGAACAAGTTTGTTCTGGTTGATTCAAGTCTGCTGGAGTTTTTAATGAATGACACGACCCTTGCAAGCAACCACTTGTGGCGAGTACCAATCAATAATAATTTGCCTAAATATAACCACTTGTAGGAATATCAGAGGGTAGGGTAGGTACGATTCAGTCTTTCTCACATATACATGTACATGTACGTGCATGCTAGATTGGTTATCGGAAAGTTCCTTTGTTTATTCACCACTAATACTGTGTGCAAATGTTTATTCAACTTCATATTGAACTCGTCGAATATAAAGAGCTCCGTTGATTGAAATTCAAAGCCACAAAAATAAAGAACACATTTATCAACGTTCGAGATTTAAAGCGATTGTATTTATATATCGTTGCAGTTGTGGTTCTTGGTGGCTTGTCGTGAATTATTATTGGTTAATTAAGTCAGGTAAATAATTACTCTAAATTTGAGATTATGTTGAAACCAATGGATTATAAAATATTCTTTCAAATTTATAAATAAATTTACAAATGGTCCAAATTTCGAGAAATCCATATATCAATAAATATTCCCCATTATAAAATAAATAATCAATTTGCACCTACTTTCATACTCGCTAAGAGTTTCTGCCAGTATTGAAAACTGTAAAACATGCTATAATATATCTTAAATTACTGGCATGTTTCCATAAGCATTTCAATTAGTTTTAATTTACTTGAATAAAGAGGAAGGTACTGTAGCCTTCCGTTTAGCCCTTTTAAGTCAGCAAAATATAATCTGCTCTTTCGGTTTCATATTTGAATTTCTATTGAAGATAGGTTATATCAACAGACACATGTATCTAACGTTTATGTAAATTTGTATATGGTAGCTTTCTCAAATATATTCTGAATATAATTACAGATACTTGTAGAACTACAAGCAGCAGTCATAGTTTATGAAATTACTTGTCATACAAAATGAAGATGCATTCGTAGAATCCATATGCACATAATTAATTATAAATATAATTACAGCAACAACAAACAATTAGTAATTACCATAACAAAATTAATCATACAGTACAGTTCGTACTGTACGAATCTAATTTGTTTGTTAAACTGCAAAGTTTTATTAATATCAGTTATTTCCCAATATTAATTAAATTGCAAAACTTCCCCGTTAAGTTTACAAGACGGCCTATAATTTCATGTTTACTACTATTTGAACATGCCACGAAATTTACCGGTATTAAATTTTAATCTACCAAATTTGAAATTATTTTCACCGTTTTATTTATCTTTCATGGGTAAATTTAATATTCTTACTTAGTTACATTTAGATTTATATCTGCAAGGTTTTAGTTACATCCGGTTAAAAAAGCACAAATGATAAATAAATTTCTATCTAATTTTTAACGCTGTTATTTAAAGATAATATATATTTTCTTAACTAGTATCAGAAGATTTCAAGTATGTAATTTGTATGATTTAAGCTGAAATCCATCCTTACTTGGAATGATTGAACAATTTTATTTATCGCATATCTTGAAATATTTAAACGGCATATCTAAGAATATAATCTGTATGATATGAAGAAAACCAGTAGTATCATTTATCAAATAAACCTGACTGACTGTCAGTCGTAACACTGATACTCGCTCTTATTTTTATTATATCCAAACTGGAATTATACGTTTACTCTGTAAGTATTTTCATATTTTAGCTTATAAATGGTTTCTCTTCACTTTCACTCGTCATTTATCATATTTTACATTTAATTTCTAACCATCTATACATGCCGTGAGACTTGGAAAACTTTATTTAGATATTTGCCTCGCTGACTTTATAAGTCTTTTGTACACTACGAAATTTATCTTATGAAATATGTTATATAACTGTCATTAAAACAATGTGAATTACTACAGATATAATCATTCTATAGGTTCTATAGTTACATTTATTCGACTTTAAAAGCAAATTCACAAATTATGTTTTAATGATATAAAAGTTAAATTATTACGTTTAGAAATGTAGATAACTTGTATTAATTTAGAATATTCGTTAAAGTGTACATATTCTCTCTGATTTAAAATAATTTTTGTATTATTAATACATTAATAATCTTACGTATATTTTGTGACATGTGTAAATATATAAATCCTACAGGTAAGCTATACCTGTAGGTAAGACCATAATCCAATCCTATATTTATATGGTTATAAAGAAGCTTTGATCGTATCAGAATACCTCGTATCTTGTTAGTATTATAGTTTAGTTGCTATGAAACTGTATATCTTCACCAAAAATGAAAACTGCACACTTGTCTGACAAACTCAATATTTAGAATGATGGTGAAATATATCAAAGTATGTAAGAGTATATATACTCAGTGCAGTATAAATACTAGAAAGATATACTCAAAATTGTATAAACATATAACATACGAGTATTTATACAGAAACTATGAAATAGTAATTATAGAAGTGTTATTATACGACATATTTGTGTAATATATGAAACTTCAGAGATACATGCAACCAAGATTCTTGTTCTAGAACTATTAAATGTATATACAAGTAATATGAGAAATACTTGAAATACAGTTTAATGCAATAACTGCAATATTCAAGTTCACCCAAAACTATATTGCACAGGTTTACGATGCAATGTGACATGTGACTTTTAAAACTTATTAGATACTTGCTTAATTACTGGTAAACACAGGCATTCTTTACACTGTCTCCTTCGGTTTTAATTAATTTTTAACCTATTAAACTGTGAAGGTTCTCAAAGATAAACATTTTAGACAGAATCAACAAATTGCGGTTGAACTTACAGAAGTGGAACTATTTTAATTATAAACTGTTTAAAGTCAACACATTTGTACAAAGAGAATAAATAACATATTGCCACACTATGCTGTATACTATAGATATATGTTCATTTACTTTATGAATCCAAGTAACACATTATTTTTGAAACTTGATCACACGATTCTGATCAATGAACAGAAATTCTTTCTAATCAATTTGCAATGTGAGTGTAAACGTTATTAAAAAGTGCATTGTAAATTATTCAAACGAATCATACGGGAACTCATTACTGTATAATCACTATGTACATATGGGTAGAGTAACCACTTTTTAACAACATCAAACATCAGTTAATGAAAAATTAATGAAATTTTTCGCTATATTGCGTTCGCCGGTGAAAATGCTAAAACTGCATCTCGTGTTGCTCGTTCGTTTGCAATTTAGGTCAACGGTCGTTTCAGCGTGATAAAATAAAGTTGCGTACAAAAAGAACAGATCCGAAATTAATGGAAATCAATGGACCCGATGATAGTTGATGTAATTATCACGGGCTGGTTGTACCGCAAACACGTTGCACATCGTTACTGAACCTGGTTGTTGGTTTGCCGTCGGCATCAAACACCTCCATGTTTCAGCCAGTCCACTAATCCACCACACTATTCACCGACGATTTATTGACAGATGATCTACAGATATAATATGTGTATCTCTCTGGGGTTCACATGCATGTATGTAACTGTTAACTAATACATATAGAATATGTATATTATACACATGTGTGTGTATATATGTATATGTGAGCTAAATACGAACCATTGAACCGAGTAAATAGTAACTTAATTTAATTGTTTGTTTAGGTAACTCCAATCGGCCTGAAACGAGGTGACGTATCAAATGCCTAAATCACACTTGTGAGTATTACAAAGTCAATATTTAGACACTACTGAGAGGTGCTATATTATTGTTTGTTCTCTATTAACAATGTTCATAGTTTAGTTATGTTTGTAGGCTAGATTGTACAATATTTAGCTTGAGTTTTAGTATAAGTTACTTTAATTGCTGAAAAATATATATAAACCTAATTCATAGCTGAAATATATGTACAATGTACATTATAAAGAAAAATAATTGACTTCCTGTATTCGTTGTTTTCAGTAAAAATGTTTTTAAAATATTTATGTGAAAGAGTAAAGCCTGTCGTATATTATCATATTTACATACTAAGCTTACAGATACTAAAACGCACATATCTTTATAAAAGAAAATCTTGATAAAATTATTTTTGTACTTGTATTTTAGGTTATTTATTTCACCAAGGAACATTTACAAATTCCAAACCATATTTTCTGAATTTTCTGTAGATTTTCCGTTTTGACGAAGGTAGCTGATATCTATTTGACACTGCACATTACAAACTTATTGAACTTTGTTGAAAACAGAATACATTCTGCAAAGTTAATATTACATATGACGCAGGTGTTTTGGATAGGATTTCTGTTCTGAGGCTGACTTGTCAGTCATCTACAGCTGAATGATGGAAAACAAGCTATTGAAACTAAACTTAGCTTTTACAGATGAAACTTCTAAATATTTTGGTTAAATAGGTATTTCTATTAAATATTTCGTATTAGAGTATTGTAGAATGATGTTTGATAAAAATTAATTGTTGGTATTACATAAAGAATAATTGAACTAGTTACATATAAAAATTAGTGAAAGTTTATAATCTTGAACAAACTGTATCAGTCTTTTGTAATTCTGTAAAAATACAAACACATCACGATATATTCCAGTTGCTCGGAGTAGCACATTTAAGCATTTATTAACGTCTATTAGCGGAGTTATTTTATAAGAATATCTTAATAAGTAATGTTATAAAGTAGTGTATTGGTAAACATAAGCAAAAGGGAATAATAAACTGACTTGGTATACTATTTTGACAATATTCGTTCAGCTTAGAGTTTCACGAAGACGAATCTAGTCAATATCAATTCCAAGTACTATTTATTTACGTTTGTTCTCAAATATTGGTATTGCTTCTGTAATATATACGTTTCCTAACAAACATGTTTCCTCATGTTTATTTTTAGCTATGTTGCTTTAGTTATTTCTGCATTTATATATATTTTTGGATGCATGTTTTTCTTTTTCTTGATTTTAAAATATAAATTATAATAAATATAACAATTTTATATATTATTTTTAAGTTATTTTAAGTTTAAAGTGATGTGGTTTGAAGGTACACAACACGATAAAACTTGTACAGAATTCTTAAAACTGAGTTAGGTATTTTGCATAATCGTTACAAAACATGAATAAAATCGTTTACAATTTTATATTCTAACATAGATTTATTTAGTTTTTAAAAGTTGCCCTCTGGTGAAATATATACACGAGTTCTTGTATAAACAGGTGACAAAAAATAAAATAAAAACTATATTCAATATAACTGAATGTGGAAAGAATAAAAATGTTATATAACATGATATATGTAAAGATACAGAATAAACGAAATGTTCATATGAATAAAAAGATATTGCTGAGAATTGTGAACTAAAGGCTTACGGTTTTATGGATAAATGTATATTTCTTACGATACTTTTCAATATGAAAATATTCTATATCCGTGATATCAAAAGAATATTACAACAAATGGATTTCATGGCTATAAATATATTCACTTATAGGAAAAATATATTTTGAATCAATTTTTCAAAAACAACGATATATTCTCCAATGTGTCTTGTCTAATGTAGACTAATTTAATCTGATATTACAGTTAAGATTCCTAAAATGCTGTTAAATATGTTGATGTGTCAATGTGAATATGTTTCGTTTATTTAATTTATTCGAATTTTTACAAGTTTGGAAAAAGGTTGTTTAATGATAATTGTATTGTATTACAATGTTTATATGAAAATAAATATAAATAAACATTTGAGACGAACAACGAGCATTAAACTGTAATTAACTGTGAAATTTCGTTATTAATATCTAAGTAAGCTGAGTGAAGCTGAACATTAACTAACAGTTTTTATATAATTCCACGACCTGTTCGATTAAAAGTATAAACAGTGTACAATAAACACTGTTATAAAAAAGGTTGGGCATAATTCTTATATGTATATACGTACGTATCTAAGTAATATTTCTGTATTTCGTAATACCGAAACTAGTAATATCTGTTGTTAATGATTTATGAAAGTGTGATATTTACTGTTTTCCGCATAAAACTGTAATAATATGCGTAAACATATAAAACATTGAAATGAAATATGTGTTTGTGCTAAATATTGTAATGTTTGTCGTAAATTAAATTTAAACTACTGTATATTATGAAAATATAAAGCACATGCCAGAAATATTTATGTACAAAATGAAAACATGTCAGGTAAATCATTTGAAATCTTATTTATATAAAAATAAAAATGTACATTTATTTTGCAGTTGAGTATTCCGATATATTCTGTATAAAAAGTTTTACAGTCAATTTAAAGCAGGAATAATATAAACAAACAGTTTATTTTTATGTAAATTTCAGAATTTTAAGTTTTCATTTGTAAAAGTTTCTTTCTTTCAATATATGTGTAATTCCACATAAATGGGGTAAAATATTAGTTTATATGTAACATGGCGCCCAAAATTATAGTGACGCTACTGTGTTTATTTCACATCCTTTTAGATAAAGTTTAACCTACAACAGGTATTTTTAGCGGTCAACCTATTTACCCAATGACGACACTTGCTTCCGGGTTCAACGTGGATAAAAATAATTTTTATAAAATGTGTAGGTGTAAAATTATTGACTTCAATTAAATTAACTTAAGTAACTCCATAATTAAAAGAAAATAAATATTGAATAAAACAGTGAAAATAAACAAAATGAATGATTATAAAATATTAAAATGAAAATCTTTCAATACAATACTGAATAAAACACTGTTATATATAAAGTAGTAAATTGTCTGAAAGAGACATGTAGTGGAATGAAATTGGAAACAGTAAAACAATATTATCGACAATTGTCATGAAATAACATAGTTATTGAATTTTTTTACCAATCTACCTGTCAATTATTTTTATCTGCAGTAAACAATTGGTGCACTTGACAAGAGATAAATTTACTGAAGTTCTTTTTCGTTTATTTCTTCCTATTTCTATTGACTATCTCTTACAGATATCTACTTCTATGTGTAGTATGTTATATAGACCAATCATAATTATGTGTTATTATTATTTATTAAATACTTTTCATAAATAATGCGCATAAGTTTGCAATTTTAGTTATGAAAATTATGTCTTATAATCTATTGTTTTATTGATTCCTGTTCTATTTTCTGATTTCTACCTTGGTAGTGACTTATTCTCTCAAGAATTTTCAAGTTTAATAAAAACATTTTAAGTGTTTGTCAAGTACCTCTTGAATATCAAAATACAGATAAAAATGTTCTGTCAGTACGTGATTTTCTTTTTACAGAATCGAGACTTTAATATTACTATTATTATATTATCGTTTTTATTTATGTAACTGTACTGAAGGAAGTTAAAATTTTTAAATGAATAATGTTTAATCGTGCTATTTCGGATAAGATATAAGAACTTACTAGTAAATATTACCGAAAATACTCTCGATTTTAGATATAAGACAAGTTTTCATCAGCAATTTATCAGTATATACACAGTGTATGTTGACACATCGATATTAGATTTTGGACTAAGGGCATTATATTAAACAAGATACATATAAATCTGTCGTGGGCGTCTAGGGTCTAGCAGGCAAATTATCTCGTCAGCACGGAAGCAATTGCGTGTTGATTGCGTCCCACCTCGCCTCAGGGCACGTCACAGAACCCTGAGACGCGACGCTACACGTCCTTTTGCCCTCAGCCATAGCGTCCTTGCACCTTGCCAGTCGAGATTCGCTTAATTACCCTGCCACCTTGGATCACAGATTGCCAGAGTAACCACACGATATACACTTCGTTGCATTAGCCGTACTAAATATCCCACATTTCTTATCTTATCATAATTAATTGTTCGTTAATGATTAAATTGATGAAATTTCGAAGAAAATAATAGTGAGTAATTAAAGAATAATTTCTTTTAAAAGGGTTGACAATTATGGGGATATAATGAATAAAATTTTATTCCTATACCCCTTCGTAATGATATTTCAAATTAACTTTGCATTTTATAATATTAAATGCCCTATATTTATTTTTAAACAGTAACAAAATTGCTCTAATATCTGTTTTGTAATTAAAAGTGAAAACTGTTTCTTCAAGATATTCTCTTATACTTAAGATAAAAGTTATGTAATGGTATGATGTATTAGAAAAGAACATCACTATTATCAATTTTGAAACTTTGTATTGTGTTATAAATAGTTTTTAATTATCTAAATTCTAAAGTACAAGGGTGTAATATATCCAAATTACTATTAACTCTGATATGTTGTGTGTTCGTATTTTAGAAAATAGATGAGATATTGCAATAAAACTACACTAGACATTTACACTGAACTTTGTTATTCAATTTGGCATAGTTATACTTCACAACATAATTACTTCTACAACTATACATTTGTGCCGAGATTGAAACAGGTTGTAAATGTCTCACGTTAGAATTCTGTTTTCATGACAGAACCAATTTCTCATCGCCGTCTTGATTTCAACGTGCGTCAAGAAATAATGTTCAGACAACTTGTTCCATATTTGTCTGTTAACAGGTATATACTTGTTAATCTACTGCTGAGTCTTGTAAAAGATATTTTCAGTTTTGCTGGTTTATATAAATATAACAATAATAATAATTTGCTTTAGTTCCATGAATTAAAACGTAATATTAATGCTTCCTGTACAATTTCATTAAAAATTCGACAGTTTTTTCTGTGTAAAATACAAATTAATGTCCCTCCGGTGCAATCAATGTAAATTGCTACAATTTTCTACTGTCAGTGACAATGTAGTTGTTTAGTTGCACATTAAATTCAATTATAGTGATTTAATATGTTCTTATATTTGTTTCATAAAAAAAAATGTATGTACATGACGACAAGTTTTAACATGCATAATAAAGACAATGATAAAATGTCAAAGAAAATTTATAGAAAAATGTTGACGAACGTGAGATCTGAAACACTAATAAATGTAAAGAAAAATCTATATTTTTTTCAGTATATCGTTAAAGAAAAATCTTTTATTTTATTTTTTGAACAATCTTTCATTTTGTATTGGTATTTGCAAATAGTGTTGCAATATAATCTGTTTTCATCGAATATTGTAATTACGAATTTACTCATGTAGTGTCAAATTCAATTGAATCGTACAATAATTATTATTGGCATCGGCCAGGCGTTAGTTATTATTACAGTTGAAGCACGAATAACCAAATGTAATTAAACACAAAATGACAAGCGGGTAATTTACTTTGTACTATAGTATTATAACGATTAATCATCAGAAAGAAAATCTTTGATCCTTGTCATGTTTTTTTAAGCTTTAAGAAATAATTTTCTACTTATAGTTAAATATTAATGAGTAATATTGCAAGTGAATTTTTCATATAAAACTATAATAAAATGTTCAAATAGAACTTTCGTTAGATTCGTAGAAATTGAAACATTATACAGTTCTAAATTTGATTACATTTAGAACGGGTGCTAAATTCAATACGGACATGTTTACTTTTCACATTAAACTTTTTCGTTCAAGAAATGCAGGAAATTGAAGTATTAGTACAGGTGTTTTAATTTTTACAAGCGGTACTATTTGCTGTAATATTAGTAGAATATTGTAGTGTTAATGAAATTAGAACGTCGTAGATTTTTGAAGTTGTAACAAATATTTGAAAATTAAGTCAAGCACGTGATAATGTCTCCCTTCGGAGGAGTTTGTTCAGGATGTCGATAACGTAATAAGACTCAGAGACGCTTGCATTTTTACTAAACTGCGAAGGAATATCACACGGATAAATATTTAAAGTTGCTGAATTCATTAGTGTTTATAATTTTATAATCTTGTCTTTATAAATTAATTCTTCAATCAATTAATTACATTATTAGCAAAAAAAACAGGAACCGACTGAATTTTAAAAAAGGATAAACTTTCTCACGTAAAATTAATTTTTCAATCATATCAAAGATATTAATATATACTAAAAAATTAGGTTTTAATTCTTTATTGATTTATGTATTTTAAAAATAATCACTTTGAAATTATTTCTATTTTTTGTGTAATATTTTTTATTGAAACAACGTGATGTGAATTTAAAGTATGTATTTAAATATTTTTTAAATATGATTAAGCACTTTTATTCGTGCTAGTTTTATACGTGCCGAACATATGTACAAATATTCACTGTTTGCTAGTTCATTATATGTACATAAATGCGGACAGTGCTGAATGGATTTAATATGACAACGTTGAAGATTAAAATGCTTTTGAAATATGTTTTATAAAAATCTAACGATTTCGGTTACAATTATAATTTGGACTGGTGTTTATTATATAGGTCATTACAAGCGTGTGTAAATAAAATTCAGCCTGCCATTTCTCCGACATTTAACGGAGACGAATCTCGAACATAATAAATTGGTATTTTTCCGTGGTTTCTTGGGGTTAATTTAATTACAAAAAACGTGTACAATTATGAACTCTTTACATGGTTAGTGGAAGCGGTTACAAGGTAAACAATTATTCTTGTTGGTAGTGTAACTTTTATGGTCGTGCGCGTGGGGATATACCTACACGTGGACAAACACACGAGTAAATTAAGCTAATCCATTTTAATTGAACGTAAAATCGATGTTATGTTGTCGCTTTAACCGACTCGTGTAAATATACACACTTGGATATGTTACATAAAAATATCACTATTAAAATATTACAGCAACTATAAAATTTATTTTTTTTATTCATTTTTCCTTCTTATATACCTTCTTATAAGAAAGTATTGGAATCATAAAAAATCGATAGCAAGATTTTTACATTTTGATTAGTTTTTGTAGTATTGCAGAAGCATAACTTTATATTCAATATATGAGTTTTTAATAAAAAAAAACCTTTGGAGTGGCATTAGGTAGTTCATTAATTGAATGACTAACGTAAGTGCAAAGTTTTTGAATAGAACTGTTAGGAACAGCAAGCTTTATACGTGCTAATGAACTTCTCTAGAACTTTTGACTTCAATACCCATTTCTAGTTCGGCTTTTTTCTTCGTACTATAAATTAAGTAGGTAAATATTTTGGTCAATTATGTTCAAATAATACATAAAAATGCGTCCGGAATTGATAATGGATTACAGTTACATTGCAAAGTTTCAGTTCTTGTGGCTTTTGTACAAGAAATCGATATTGTATTTTATTAGTTCTGACAGTAGAATGGCTGTTAAGAAGTTTCAAGTGTTCAGATCTGCAAATACAATTGTCTATTAGAAATTAGCTCAATCTGAACAGGGTAGGAATGTTCAATTGAAAATGTATTTCAATTCAAATTACACGTTGAATGCATAGATTTTTTATGCAGTAATGCATAGCTAATGACATATTTTACATGATTTATGTGAATGTCAATGAAAATAATCGTATATCCAGTTTAATTTCGGACAGTTTTGCTTGGGATAATAGTAAACTGACTTGTATTTGCGTGCTAAGACCCACATAACATGTATGTATTGAAGGTTGCTGACAGTATACAAAATGAATATATTGTGACGCATTTACAAAAAACAAAATAATTTACGCTATATTAAGTTTTGTTTTATAAATTGAAGATAATATCAACTGAATACTATTTACATTTATATTTCACATATCTAGCTAAATATTCGCTATAAAAATACTTCAATTTAATTTGATGTTTGCTGATATTTGAAACAATTTGAAATTAATGGTTACACTAGATATAACCAATAGATTGCTGATTTGATTGTATGAATAAATAATTTAATAAATGATGTTTATACAATAATCATAACCACAAATATTTTTAAAAAAATTAGCATTCAATGATAATATTTAATTTATTACATATGATATTGTTCACATCAAATAATTATATTTCACTTTTTATAAATATAAATTATAATGTGTCATATGAATGAATTTAATCATTCTATTTATTAAATAACATTTGGAATATTTTAATAAAATACAAATTATATCACAGACAAATGTCAAATATGATTTGTAAAACTTGTAAACGAAAATTATGACAAACTATAGTTAAAGCTGTTATGATAATATATAAATAAATTATATTTATATTGTGTTAATATTGCATATATGTAATATGACGGTGTGTTGCGTAATATTTGTGCAGGAAATTCATGATTTTAACGCGGCTCTGTACTGTTCATTGAAGCACATGTACAATTTCTTGTCCCCGGGGTAAAATTGAAGTAAAGTGTTTGCGGTTCTGCCAGTTACATTCACTTTAATGTTAACAGCAAAGTATACCACCGTCTTCTACTAACTTGTACAATATTGTTCACCAAGTACATGCCTAGCTAATATAATCAAGCAAAAAGGATTTATATGAATATTTAATGTAATAATTAACAGTTAATTCAAATTGCACAACATCTGCTAGGAAATCACGCACTTCACACTATTCATAGTTTTGTTAATTTTCTATTATAGATCTGTTCATAATAAATATGTTTTACCGAAATAAGGCAATATGTGTATTTTATTTATTTCTCTTTGAATGTTTCGTATTAATACTTTGATATAAAAACAATATAAAGTTTACGTTTGGCTACGGGGTAAGTATCTTGTGAAATATGTTTTGTTTATCTTATGAATATTGTACAAAAGTTTCATTCTAACTTTGTTTCTGGTACTTTTAAGCAGATTATGTTTTCTTGTCCTATGTAACGGGGACAGAGTTCTCTAACCAGGAACCAGAAATGCCAGTCGCACCCACATACTCCCAGTTCATATTATCAGTTATACTTGAACGTTATTAATTAAAATTAAGATTTATAATTTTCTTTTCCGGTATTGCTTTAGTTAAATCCA
This sequence comes from Calosoma granatense, assembly GCA_022063505.1. Classification (NCBI taxonomy): domain Eukaryota; kingdom Metazoa; phylum Arthropoda; class Insecta; order Coleoptera; family Carabidae; genus Calosoma; species Calosoma granatense. The sequence goes on along the minus strand of JAGJTL010000073.1, from coordinate 164,946 downwards.
ATTAATATACGAATGTGAAAAGTAAATAAAATAATTGCACCTTTGTATTTTATACAAAAATATGCATTCATTTTTATAATATTTGTGTTTAAAAATAGAATTTTATATTACTTCCTACAAACTGGTACATGTCCTTTATTTTAGTTTTAAAAACGTCACTTTTAATCCAGAAAATTGATGTTTTCTTTTAATTTTTGTAGGTTTTATAAGGTAGGGAAAAAATTAAGTAAACACTTTTAAAAATCATGTTATGTTTTTCTTGCACTTAGTAAATTTACATTTTTAACTTTTCTTCTTCTAAGTTTTAATAAAGTAAATGTATATTTTACTTTTAAAGTCACTAATTTTATCCAGACAGGCATGAGATTAAATGGTAAGTTAATAAAATAATTTACAACTTTAAAATATATAGGGTTGCAAGTTAGATTCATATTTGATTTTTCTATTATTGTAAAGTGGGAAGAAACAAAAATTGCTGTTATTTTGGACAAGTAATATAATCAAATTTGAAACAAATAATCTATTATCCCAATTTGAGGTTAATATGTGTTCGTTCTGTTCACTGTTGTTATCATTTAAGGTATGTATTATATTTGTAAAATGCAATATTGATGATACAACTCCAACATTTGGATGAACCCTTGGCTTAAAGTATTACGATCGTTGTCAGAATATTATCCTTTATTTGCTGACCGATTGCCTGCTCTTGATCCTGTCAAACCTCGCTTACAGTTCATCTAACTTCAGTCCAGACATCACGTTTCGCCCCCCCCTCATTCTCCCAATACTCCGTCGTCATAAATCTCTGGAATATTAGAGCTATATGTGGCGTTGGCATTTAAGTAGCCCATGTTGGTGTATTAATAACCACAACTTGATAATGTGGGCGTTAAAAAATCTATTTTTAATAAAAATTTCAACGCTTACAAATGCTACGTGCAAAACTCACACGGTGTCTATTCCACGTGAATGAATAAATGACAGTACACAACAAGCTGACAGCATTACGTCATTCATAATACGCATACGTTCATTACAGTTCTATGGCTCACTTGTTCCAAACTACGTATATATACATAGTTTGTTTTCCAAAACGAGTTCATTCGAATATCAACTTTTACTCAAACTTTTTCTATTTGTAAATCGTTTCACAGTTTTTTAATTACATTACACGATTGTTTTCGAAAACCAAGGGTTGAATAGGATGACATAAAAATTGAGTTATTGTTTGGTAAAAAATTCCGAATAAAGTCTTGTTTCCGTTGCAAATGGATTTTGTAGTTTTTGCGTCGTTGATTCTCGCTAATTTTTTAAGCACTCGGACTAATGAGCTTTGTAGCAAACGTTCGTGAGTGAAAGATTAACGCGTTGAAAAATATTGTAGTTTTTTATTTGGCGAATTAAAGTGTAAAATACTATGGTAGATTAGTCAACTTCACACTTTATTTTTTATAAATTATTCTTGTCTAAAAATGCACTGACATGTTTTACTCAGCGTATATATAAAGTGAACATGTTACAACCTGCTTGCACATATTCTAGAATGAAATTTCAATTAGATCAAATGTTTTCAAATACACATAATTACTTTATTACTGTGACTGGAACGTAAGAGTGTAAAATTAATAACCTCTAAAGAAAGTGTGTACTTAATATACCCACTTTAACGAAGTTAAGTTGAAGATGAACTCGTATATTATAGTTTATAGTTTATAATACTTGCTGCAGTTTTCTCATAAATTTTTACTACAAGTCTTACTTTATTTATGAGATAAATTTATCATTAGAAACTATTTCATGAACTTGGAGTGGAGTGGACACAGTATATATGATATACTGTGCTAGTAAGTATTGCATTAAACGAAATATATAGTTGAACAAGGATAATGATAGTGCATCTACACCACAAGTCGAAAGACGTTTATTATGTCGTCCTCTTCGTTGAAGGTGAAAGTTCAACCAAGCAGATATAATTAAGGTTCTGTCCCTTTGGTACCTTGACACATCTCTGAGTACGAAAGGACCAGTATTCCCTCTAGTATTATATATGGCAATGAACCATTAAGTAGGGACAATCATAATAATACTAACCTATCAGTCTACTCACAGATATTCCACCCACATTCAAACGTCCAAATATTATCAATAACTCAAATGATGAATTTGACTGAAAATCTTTTATCTTCATTCTTCTATTTGTAATACAAATCTCATGATTTATTTATGTAAGTATATCTAACTTATTATGTAGAAAATCGAGAAATATTCTTTAAAAAAAAAGAACACAAATTGTTGACTCTATCCAACTTGTTCTCTTGTAGAGTCACACAAGTTTGTTTGACTGTTTGCGATGAATTTCAATAAGTACTGCACGCTTTAAAGGATAAGTCTAGGGCAATTGCTCTAGCTGAATATCGGAACTGCATGTGAAACTATTTGCTAGATACTATATCGATGTGCAATATCAGTTTATTGAAATCTAGTATAACTGTTACGCTTCATAACATAGGCGAGAACGGATTCACTTTGTTGTTTGGAAAAGTTGAAAATCAGTTCGGAGCGTAGTCGTGCAAATCTGGATAAATGTGTCTACATTTAGATTTCCATCTATCAGTGATTGCGTACAAAGTAAGCTTCTAGTCACTCAATTTTCTAGCCTGAAAACTATGTGAATTATGTCTTAAATTATATACGTTTTCAACAGTGATTCTAGTATAAATCACGTTGACCAATCTATTAAATTTGAAACGTAGTCCATATTGTTTAAAATAACATGTTTTTCGGAATCAAAGTAAAAATTATAAGACAATGTAAATTTAATATTAACTTAATCTTTAGGGACAAAATTATATAGCATAATTTAATACAATATAGATATAAAAGCATTATCAAAAGATTTAACATTTTTAATAATAATTTACTCGTTTATTTTATTACGTACAATGTATTAAGAATTCAGCATTAATATGTATTTTATGGAAATTTATGCTAAAATATGTTATGTACGTAAATAATTGTTATGAATATTGCAATATTATGTATTAATAGATCACACACTATATATATTAAAACTACATTAATATAGTGATTATTATGTGTTAATTAACGTTAAACATTACCTAAATATAATAATATCACTTTCAAATATTTATCGCTGTTTTACTTACGATTCCACGTTTTTAACTTATATTAAATTAATAATGCATATGTTTAACATATCCCACTGAATAATAAGAACTTTAGTTAATATAATTCTTTAAATCCTTCTTCTTTAAGTTTTAATCGGATTAGGCAAATCTAATGTGTAGTCAACGAAGAAAAGATAATCCTAGTATTAAAATAATTATAAAAACGGGCACGTGAAATGATTTTATGCAAATGTGGTACTTAGACATTGTGTATTATATAAACTAATGATGTAAAGAAAAATATCTTCAGGTATTAATATCATGTTATTCGTAGTATAATTATTAAGTTGTACCGTCTTATTAATAAATTTAATATTTTACAAGATTAAATATTGCTCTGAAAAGACAGAGGCTTATTTTCAAATTATAGCGGTAAAATGATAATATCAAACTTGAATCAAAGAACATAAAAATTCATAAAACTCTAAAAATACTTAACACTACTACCACCAAAGCAAATGCATACTAATCTAAGAAATAAGAATAAAAAATTATTACAATTTTACTGATAAACCCAAAATACAATCAACTTTTAAAACATTACAATTTCCTATATAATGAAGTAGATTATTTTAAATTTAAATCAAGTTACACATATTATTCTGCGACTTTTAGTTTTCTTAAATCAGTTATAATTAGTTTATACCGCATTTAAGTTTAATATTTGTAGGCTCCTGTGTACAAGGGTATGACACTGCGCCAACACAAATATACTTTAATCTAAGTTCTAGCATCTGCGATCAGCAATCAACTTGGAATTAACCCTATAAGTTTCCCTATGGTTTAATTTCGCATAATCCGTACCTAGCTGTCACTAGCAAGATACCCGTGTATTACAGGAACACACAACTCGCCAGTGCTAACCAGCTTGGAACAGTATTTTCTTTGTTTAGTTTCTCCCTAGTAATTACTAGATAGAAGTCTGCAAGTCCAGACAGTTACCACTGCACAATAAGAAGTTAATTCATAAGTTCTTGTTATCTAAAACTTGTATAAAATTGTGTTCAAAGAAACTAATATAGCCTTTACGAGTAACTTTTAAACAGCATCATAAAATAGGCATGGTATTTTCTTCATAATCTTAATAATAATAATAATACTTATATAAACTTTATATCGTTATTATTTATGCTGTGTTTATTATTACACATATATTGCTTTACGGATGATAATGAATAGTTCAAATAAATCAAAAAATCGCATCGCACGAATATATCTATGAAATATTCTTACATAAAAATCTATATTTTCTTTTCTTGTAGTATGTATGTATGTAACATTTAATAAAATAAATTTAAATTACACAAAAGACTGATTCAAAATGTGATGTATAACGATTGTCGTATCAATGAAATAACTACTCTTAATAAATACTGATTTATCAACAAAATAAAAGTTGGAAAACAATTCGTTTCCTTGAGTAATGGACCTGTATATCCCTGTAAATGTAAGTAAAACTGACAGAAATCTGAACTTTGTCCTGGCTGACCTGTCAGATATTCCACCCTGTCGCACTCGGAGATTACTGCCGATATGTTACTGTCAAATTTTTCGACAGTACGGAAAAATATTTCTTGCTCCTTATTCTTTAATAATATTTTGAATTCTTAACACTATGTACACAGTATAACTGTTTTATAGTAAATATTTTCTCTTTGCGCTAACAGCAGTTCTAATTTGTTTGAACTAACGTTGTGAATATTAGTTAGAAATGAAATATAACATGTAGAATGTACTGGTGTCAAGTGTCACTAGAGGTTCTGTGACTTATTTCATTACGTAGCTCTCAGGTATGAAAGTAAAACATTGTCAAATTATGTTACCATAGTTACCTGCTAAATATAATAATATTATTGTGCAAGGATATTAAATAAGGTCGACAAAACATTTATTATATTACAGTCAACTCACTGTATCTCAAAATCAGAAAGACTTGAACAATAGTTTTAACTATTTTGACATTGTTTTTAATAGAATAATTTTATATATAGGAATTTTTATCTTAGAGGAATTTCAGCATATTATAGATATATTATCAACTAAACATTTTTGAATATTTGAATCTAGTTCATGTTGTTTTCAATAAAAAATTAATTGTTGAAAAAAAATCATCCTTGCTCGTGTGGCACAAAAACATGTTCATGAAAAATATGAAAACAATTTTCAGCTGAAGTGAAATAATTAATTTCATAAAATTGTAATTTCCTGTCCCGCATGACGGAAACCTCATGTAGATTGGTTTTCCACAATTTCCTTGGCACAAAATTTAAGTTAGAAAAAATGATACATATCACACAATTTTAGGTGTGTTCTATTTTTAACTTATTTCTCATATTTTTCATAATCTTATAACTTGACAAAGATGTAAAAGCTATAATTTTGTTGTATATGCAATTCTAATGAAGGATTAAAATATATTAGTAGTTTGTGTAGTTCATTGTAAATTAAACTGTGTAGGAACCGAGTAAAGTTTGTCACAATAATTTAGTTTTGTTTGAAAGCACATCACAGAGGTTACGGTTGTGTTGCCTGCAAGTTGTTTTCTAGAGTTAAACAATTCTACAGAACAACTAACCCCTTGCGGTTTCTTAACTCCCAAATGGTTAACTGTGTTAATATATAAATAAATACAGGTGCTCGTAGTACTGACACACTCGTAATTCATGAATTTCTCAAGTAATCTACAAACGCAGAACATTTCACAGAGATAATGAACCTTTAGTGAAAATTCATTTCATATTAATATTTTAGATTTACATTGAAATACTTCACTTCCTTAAAAAATATCAATGATAAATCTAGAAATTGCGAAACACAATATACTTTTCTATATTTACAAACATTACTCTTGTATCGAAAACAATAAGTCTTTTATTCGCAAGAAATTCATCAACAACCAAGTACACAATACTGGGAACAATGAAAATTTGTAAGTATCAAAATGTCGATCATTCAAGCACGGCTTAAAAATTTTTTTATTGTAGTGATCTGAAAACAATGTTCCTGAAGAAATAATTTCAACTCGCAACGACATACAAATATTAACAGTAGTATGTAAATTTTGAATAAAAAATCTGAAAAACATTTGATAATGTTGTAATCATATGAAATTATATATAATATCTTATATATTCTCTGTATATACAGAGCGATCCAGAATGATTGTAGCGTGCCGCTCTATAGCAATAGTGAATTTGCCGCTTCACTATAGTAATGGTTTGAAACAGACACAGTACATAGGCGTAACGCATATAAGCCATATTACTGAAAACAATGAATTTTCTGTACAATTTACATAAATCTGTGCAATACAATATTACAATCAGTTCACATTCTAAACAACATTGTTTAGTAATTACAGAATTTGTATAAGGGATAATACGATTAATTAGCCACGTTATCGGATTACAAACACCTCGGTATGGTACAGTGCTGCTAGCCTTAGTAATTACTACAATTGTAATTGTGTATTGGTTGAATGACTAGCGCAATTTTCACTCAATCTATTATCGTTTCTAATCAATATATCGTCTTTCTTTAACCTGTTCTTAATGTAATAAATACTGTACATTCTAATAGTAGTACTATTAGTCTTTTGTTTTCCCTCTTTTAATTACAATGCATTTAAATATGTTTATGTAAATGTTATGGTATTTTGTTGCACAAGTTTGTAATTGCAAGCACTTGCTCTTATTTGTACGAGTATATGAAAACTAGGCTTGTATATGAACGGAAGCTTTCGTTATGCATTTAAACAAGGCGGTTTTCGGAGTTCTTTTTTTGTGTTACTAATCCATTAGAAGACGTGCTCATTCGGCATTTGCCATTGAAGAACGTACTTTGCATCATTTAGTTGCTGTTTCTTCTCATCACTGGCTCTGTACGGAATGACTGTAACCACCGCTTTTACCACAACCACCAGCTGGATTAAACTTAAACACGGTTTATGTTCATGCACATCCCAGAAATACAAGTACGAGAATCTTTCTGCAAATGCTATGTCGAACTCTACATAAATGCGAACTGTCATTAGAATACCAAATGAAAAGAATTCAGTATGTTCGGCATACAGTTATGAAACTTTAAATATTTTGATTTTTTTCCTATCATATATGCAGATAACCTTTTTTTGCACAATTGACTTTTTGATAAAATATTGAAAGAAAATTGTGTTGAGTACGCTACTGTACTATAAAGAAATATAAAATAAAACAAACATAAAAGAACACAAAGAGTTTCGTCATAACAAGCTATATTGTCCTTTTAAAACTAAGACTGAGAATAAAACAAGGTAAATTGACAAGATGCATGGCAATTTGTAGTACTCTTCATGGTACATGTTAAAATGCGTGACGTGGCGTCGTGACAAACGAAATTTAATTTATTTACATACGATGGATTTGAATTCTCATATGGCTGGTGTTGCACATCACCGGTATACTGTGACAACCTGACAACATACAATATCCACTTATGTGAATTGAAAAATTTCATTCTAAAATAAAGTGATGCAGAGCTTTTACTGTTGAAAAAACGATTGTACAACGTACTGAAACGGTCGTTCTTGTACTCTGTGTTGTAGTGGAATGTTACAATGAGTGATTGAAATCTGTCTCTGTCTCTCTCTCCATTTATAAAATGACAATTTACTTTTAGAATTGCGTAATAAGAATATACGAAACGGTAAAGAAGTAAAATGAAGACATTCGATCCTTCCTCTAATTCCCTGAAGTATTGATTCATTGCTTAGAAGAATGATTTATGTTATTTCTAAACAATAATATAGTTGTATATTAACAGTATAAACACAATTAGAATATGTATTGTAAGCTGAAAATGTAACGTACCATAGTATTAATGGCCTTAGTACCTAAATATATAAATTAAAAAAGAATATGTATTGCATTTTGAATTAAATTTTATATAGTTTCTCTGAATCATATGTTTTCTCAGTGAAAAAAACAACTTAAAAATTTATATGAGCATTTGTAGAATAAGGTTTTTGTAAAAATATGTTTGTAGTTGCTGTTAGTATGAAACAATTCGAAAAAGGTCATTTAAAAATTATAAATGAAAATCTGTAAATACGATTATCGTTAAACAAAAAATTATATAGTAAAATACATTTTGTACATATGTTTTTATGTTTCTTTAATTCTGAAACTCGATGAAAATTATCCACAACTTCTATTGCTAACAACGATTTTTAGTTTTACATTTCATTAAACTCAAAAGAACAAAAAAACATCTACAATAATATCTCAACTTTAGAACTATATCAAAAACAAACAAAAGAATTTCAATAATTGTATACAACAACAGAACACAACATAAACAGAAGTATTTGCATTTCATGAAGACTGTACTGTCTAAACGCGTGGAGAAAACAAGAAAAATCATGTAAAATAATAAGCCAAGTGTCTGCAAACGAAGGTTTGAAGAAGAAATATATTCACTTTAATGTACACCCCGTTTAGAAGTTGAATAATTTGCGTTTGGAATCGGGGTCGGTTGTGAGAACGCGTTGATAAAAATAATCATTTAAGAGGATGGATTATTAGTTAGTCGTGTTGCGGAGGCTGCGGTTTCTTAAAGAGGCGAAAGCGACTACACAAATGAAATAGCGAATGACAGATGAGGGATTAAAAACACGAATTTGTTATTGTTTTTCCACATCTCATTTAATGACTTTCGTGTTTGATGACACGGTGTTAAATTTCTAACCACGAAGACAAATCATTTATAAGAAAAAATGTACACTTTATTTTATACTTTAATTACAATACCACCGAGGAGGAGAGTCATTTAATATTTATGAATATAAATTATTACAATTTTAATTCTTACGTACACTTTTCTATATTTTATTATTATTTATTTTATATTCTATATACATACATATTTAACAAGCGTTACTAGAAAAAATATTGATCACCTCTGGTATAAACTGCGTATTGCTTATATTTGTTCATTATTGCAACGCAGTTCATAAAAAATCAATTAAAATTTGAATAAAAATGAGCAATGTTCCTATAAAATAAAATCAGTTTTTTAATTAGATATATGCGAGCCACAGTCAACATAAATATAACCAGTAAATGTCAAAAACAAACATTGATTTCTAGCTTCATAAAATTAAAATCAACCGCTGGGTATTCATATCATAGAATTATATTTGTTTTTTTGTCTATAGATTTTTCATTTACTTGATGTATTTCACTCTCGATAATATTGTCGAGTTATTATTATTAGTTATTAAATTGGTTGACAAAAGGTTTCATGTACAAAATTGATTTTTAAATGAATTTAAGTCAATAAAAGCAGTATAAATATTTGTTTGAAATTGTCAAAGCAAATGAGAATAACAAAGTCAACCGAATATTTGCATATACGTTGCTTTGATCTTGGATTAACATTGTAACTTCCGCACACACATGTATGTAGTTCCGCTTAAAAACAACAAAATATCATAACGTAAACATGAAAGCAAATTGAAATACTCGCTAGTTATTACCGAAATTAAGATTCCTAACCGAATTTGTGTGTTAGTCACATAAAAAAAATTCTGATAGAAACAATAAAGTAATAAGGTAGTAATAAATTCTAAATGAATTATTTAGTAACAGATTTGTAGAATTCCAATTTACGTCTTCCTATTACTGAGGTGTTGGAACGAGAAGTCTGATTAAAACACGTTCGGAAAATATATCCTGCAGAATGATTTTATATACGTACTTTCATGATCCAATGTCGACATAACGTAAGATGGATATTATCTTGGCTGCCACAGAAATACATGAAAATGTGGAATACAGAAAAATCAATCAACAAAATATAAAATTAAAAAATATCATTTACCATATGTGCAATACACACTATAGTAATTCATAAAATTTCACATTAACATCTACAAAATTTATTTTGTTATAAGTAATGATTCAATTTCTAAATTTAATTCCAATTCTTTGATTTGGAACTAACAAAAATTGATGATAAAACATAAATCTTTTTAGTAGAGGTTTTTGACCTAAACTTCAAAGCGATTTTTCATTAAATGGATTTAGAAAAATGAATTAGAAAAAACCATTTTTTAATCCGGAGCATTGTGCAAACAATGAATAGCAGTGAAGTGAATAAATTAAATCAGTGAATAATACTTTTTCATGTTGTTGCATATATAATATCTTTGTATTTAGTGTTTGAAAATTCTTTTTTCTACACTACAAAACATTTGTAATTTTGAAATACAATTACAACAAATACTAAAATTAATTTAACTGGTAAGTAATTAAATTGGAGTAGGTAATTGCAGTTTCTTCTACATTTGCTAAGATTTCAGTTAGGAATTAAATTCTTTTTCATTTAAATGAAACATCGGTTCCATTCGTTTTTTTAATGTAAAAACAAATTAATAGAATATTTTAGTAATATAAAAAATATAATGAAAATGTTTTGTATCATTGTTTGAAATTATCCAAAATTATTTTGTATAGTTGTAATTATTTGTTTATTAAATAGCAACAAGATAAATGTTTGCATTTATAATTATAGTATATAAATAAAGATTAAAAGAGAGCTATGGAATTTGTTAGATTATAGATAACATAATTAAAGAATTTATATATTTCACATTTATTTTCTTTATTAATGTTGCATCTACCCACGAGTATTCCATATTAATATATTATAATGTTATTGTATTATTATATTGCTCTATTTATTTTAATTACAAAGTTCGCACCGAACAATTAAAATTACTTCTTTTCTAAAAACAAATGTAAAACTTTCTCATTAGACGAAACTAATAGCTTACTTCAAATATGTGCACTTGCGTGATTAAAAACGATGGCTTCTATTATATGTGTGCGGGAGCACATATATGTACTTTCATTGTTAAATTTAACTTCACATATTGTAGATACATCATGTTTAATAGAGTGTACAAGCCGTTAAAGTGTTCTAGTGCCATTACAGCACTGAGATCAACGATCATTGAGGTGCACTTTTATTTTCAGTTTACGGACAATAAAATTAAATCTCTTTTAAGTGCATTACGTAGTAGCTGTATATAATCGTTCCACCATGAATCTACTTTAATCACTAAGATTAATCACTGTTTATAAAATACACGGAAAATTAAATTTGTATAACGCTAAGTACGTACATATGTGTATATGTAAATTTAATAATTTTTTATTTAAATGAAATCAAGCACAATGACCAGTAGTTATCTGGACAGCTAAGCCTCCTGTTACTGTATATGACTATTCTACTGTTGATTTAGTACGTTAAATTAGATGAATATATTTATGTACATACTCTTGTGTAAGTGTTGACGTTGTCCTCTAACCTTATCGATTAAAAATCCAATATTCATTAATAGCACTTTACTAAACCTCACAATATGCTAACTGTGGTACCTTCAGAATAAATAACAATAACATGCTAAGTCTTGCATATTTTATTAAACCTATTAAACGCAAAATGCAAATAATTTTATTTTTATTGCAACAAAAAATATATGTTTTTGTGACACGATTTTTGGAAAAATATTCTCGCGTTTACAACACCGAATTATCGTTCCAATAAAACTTTTTACCTGCATCATAAACCTTAAACAATCACCATTAAAATTGTCATTTAACTTTTAGCAGTAATTACCACACATAAAGTTACCTAATTTACTCGATAATCAAACGTTTAATTTGTTTACGTTCTTCACGTGGCTTACACAAACAGCCAACTATCATTATGCGTGATTTAATTTCAAGATTAAACGTGGACCGCAATCTGGCAAACAAACAAATTGTAACTTTTTCATTCATTAATTCACGTTGAAAATGTTGAATCTGCTAATGTAACAATGAATGAAATTAGTTGCACAAAGTTTTAAGTACTTTCGTCTTAAGTCCAATTGAAAACTTTTGATTTTCTTATCGGTTTGTTAATGTATGAGCGTTAGTAGAATTTAAAACGTAGAAGTGGACAAGTTCGTCTTCAAGGAACAAATGATTGTAATTAGTGATATCGAGAAAAAAACAATACAAGAGTTTTTAATGGTGCGATACTTGGAACAAAAATAATTTGTCGATTTATCTCTAGAGATTCGACGTAAATTAAAGTTAATGAATCCCACGAGTATAAACTCGCAGAACAGAAAGGATTATTCTGTTAATGCAATCTATTACAAGAAACAAATTCATAAACATTTTTTTATTTATCATGAGTATTATTGTTATAATAACAAAATCAATGTACTCCGAGTAATATATGACAGAGTATTTTATATATACCTATAAATAAATAATAATAAATCAATGTATTCCGAATAATATCACAGATTATTCAATACACCTATAGAAGGAAAATAAAAGTAGTATTTCACGTCTCGAAATGAACATGGCTTTAATATTGAGAGTTGCTTTTGCACACCTTTCATTTATCGATATTTATATTTTAATGGTAGAATAATATTGGTAACATGTTGAAAGATGTCATAAGCAGTACATATAAAAGGATTATTATTGTCTATGATCTTTATCTTATATAAACAAACATTTTTTAATAACAAGCGCAATATTAATATGCAGATTGCTTACGGCGATTTCAGAACAGTTAACATTATATCTTTTGTATAGGTAATAACCCTTTCATAAAAAATCTTTAATTTCTGTTTTAAGTCATAATTGATATTTTTCATACGTATATACAATATATTTAATATCAAAGGATGCATTGTTCTAGAAATAGATCGTTACCAAACCAATTTTCTACTAAACGGTAGTAGGTTTTTAGTAAAATTTCACTAATAATTTTTAATTCAAAGATATATCAATTTAACCATATTTCAACTCAGATCAGTAACCGTTATTGATTATATTTCTTATGTCAAATGTTATCGAAAAAATTTGTTTGGCTTCACAATGATAAAGCAGCTTGTTTTATATAAATTTGTTACCATTACAGCAGAGATACATATCTTTTTTCCTCAACAAACGAGAAAACAATAAGATAGACAGACGACCTTGAAATTCCTGTACATCCGTAGGGTATTAATTAGACTAAAAATTACTTTTTGTCTTGCTCGTTTTTTCATTTCTTATTCGCTGTTCGTTGTTAATTACTGCACTAAATCATCGGTAATTAGAATCTAGAAAAAAGAACATTTCATGTAAGGAACACTTGAGGTATTTTCATTAAATTGATTAACAGGGGTTGGTTTGAGATTAATTTTGAAAGGTGAATGAAATATATGTTACACAAAAATTCTGTTGTATTAGAATAAAGATAATAAATAATTAATGAACCTACCTAATATTTCATCTAAATACTATAGAGGAATCATGGTCTTATATTATATTTTCACTTTAAGTACAGTGGCGTTTTACAAGTGAATCCCTCAATTCTTAGATCATAATAAAATATTTATTATTCTCTTTAGAAAAAAGTCCTACTCCATTATCGAATTTAGACACCCTCTCAATATTTTTAACTTCTTCGATTAAATCCTGCATAATTAAAAACTAAAATATTTTGAAGCTTACATTGATTTCTGTAGTGCAATAAATCATTGAAGAATCTAATAAATATAACGCGACACAGATATAATAGATGTGCTCCTACGTACTGGCATCCACTAAATTATTATTCATATCTTTAAAATCCCCATTACCAAGATTACATCAACCAGCAGAAAGAGCAACTTCCTGTCGTTGACATCTTTGCGCTTATCTCAGCCGGTACGAACAAAGCAACGCTGCCTTGATCAAACGTGAATTTCATGTTTCATGTTAATTATACGTACATGCATAAATGTACTTTACTATTTTTGCATGAACATATATAAATAAAAGTGAATAAAAAAGTAATGTGAAATAATAATAACAATTACATTCTGTTTCACAACAAGGTTGTATAAAATGTATGAAATTTTAATCTATTTATCTTCCATATAAATGTAAATATTAAATAACAACATTAACAAATAATATTCTCATACACTACAGTTATTAATATATTTAGTTTCATTTCACAAATGGTTAGTAATGTATATATTATATAATTATATGCCCGCAATATGCAGTTATGCTATTTGAACAAACATATTCATATTATTCAGTGCATAACAAATGTAATATATTGCCCAGACCATATTTGTTAACATGTTATCTTTATTGATTTATTAACAATGAAATTAAAATTGTGGTGAAATTTTAATTTATTGTGTAATAAATAATATTTTGTTTGCACAGTTTGTTGGCCTCTGGATTAATGTTGCTATTGCATTTGTAATTAAAAAATTATTAATTTAAATTTTGAGTTAATCTACATGGATACATAGCAGCTAAATTAAATTACTAAATTAATATTTACATATGAAATATATAAAATTTACCCGAAGCTATTATAAAATTTCCAATATTAAAATCATATAATTCTGTACAATTTTTTCCTAATTGATACTCTATCATTCAGTCATATAATAACATGAATTATTTTAAATTATATATGAAATATATAAATGACAAGTAAAGTTTGGTATAAAATAATAATAGTTAATAATTTTGTATGTTCATGTCAATAACAGTGCATTGTTCTTCAACTAATCAGCATATAAAAAATTTCTTTTATATATCAACGCCGTTTACTGCGAATTAACACGCAAAAAATAATTTGTTTTTGTCAGTAAAGTACTCAAAGTGTACGCTAACCAATTAGCGGAGTTCATTTTTTATTTTTATTTGAAGTAGTGCGCTGTGAACACTAATTAAAACATGCAGCATAAATGTTAGTTCCATTTTACAGCAAATGTAGTGAATTGAAAACCCGCATTTATCATATGCAATATTCAAGAATAATTAACAAATTGCATGTTAGTTTGTTTTAAAGATGAATTAAAGAGATAGAGCAAAAACAAATAAAGAATATTTTAACATATAATATATAACTACACAAATACTAATGATTTGATAAAACATTGTGTTTAATTTTATAATATAAACGTTTCCATATAACACTGTGTCTCTTTTATATTGAACAATTTTTTACATAAAAATTCCGTTTGCAATACATATAAGTTAACTTGATTACAATACCGATTCGAGAAAGCAAGTCATAATGAATTTATGTTCGACTTGGAAAAAAATTCTGCGTAGGAATATATTCATACGTAGGTATTTTATATAACATAATACATGCACAAAAACTGTTTCCAACATCAAGTCGGTGAACGTGTCGGCACGTGCATTTCAGTGGGATTAGGCGTCGCCAACTCGATGTCTGATGATAAAACATAGAACAAACGGATTTGCCAACATCGTTTTAGTTCTTAACGTGAATTTTTGGGGATGATTATTCGGGTCACGAATTTTTCGACGCTCCAAATTTAAATTTACAATTTATATGAACACATAGGTGGTTCCTAATCAGAACTAATGTTTGCGGAAGATTTTCTGTACTATGCCAGCGAATCTGATTTTATCAAGTTGATGCTGGTTCATTCAGAACGAGTGAATCACGAGTGACATTATTATGATATGTAGATTCTAGTCTTGATTATACTAATGAATATTAATTTAGGATCAGATGAACGTTGCAGATTGCATATGAACATGCCTGGCAGATTTAATTTAAAATATAGAATATAAATTAAAGATCTGTCTTGCCTTTTAAGTATTGATTGAAAAAGATATTGAATTTTGTCAATCAGTACAAATATTTGATTTGCAATTCGAAATTTTTGTGAAATTTTGAACGTTCCGCATTAAAGATCGCCATAGTTTCAAAACTATACAACACATAGTGAACAAAACACAATGTTGAAAGTAATATAGACCAGTAAAGATAATAACTCGGCGAGCTATATTATTAAACCAAACACGTTGCCGTTGTTACAATAATGTACAATAATAAATTGTTCATTAATGTTATTGGAAAATGACACGAATGATTTAATTTGCAACGCAACATATATTTATTTGAATAGTTTGTAATGGACAGTAAAAGCCATTGACCACATACATCACAATTAAATTACAACCAGCATATTGTTTTTCATTTCTTTTGTAATTCCGGTTACGCAAATGACAAAGTGGAAACCGGATGCATTGTCATCTGTCATCATCATTCTACAGGTTGTTACAGACTACAAAGCTTCAGCTACAGTTTCATTTACAATTACCAATACCATTACAAAATGTACAAATAGTAGACCAACTCGGGTTTCACGATGTCGACATCATTTGAATTGTGTTCAATTGAACTTTTTACCGGTGTTTTTGTTTTATTCAAAATAGCCCGTGGCTTTTCACGTAGTAATTACGTTAGTATGAGTTACTAGTTACAGTGATTGTACATTAAATGATTAGATAGTACAATTAGAACGTAAATCTTCGTAATTACGTTTTCCTACGAATTAAGTTATTTGATAATTTCAGCTCTGTATCGGTAGTAAGCAGCTAATATTTAATCAAAGTTATCATCAAGATTAATATCATAATATAATAAACAATATATTGTTAAATACTTGAACAATGAATAATGTATTCATCAAGAGAAATAATAAAACAAAATTCAGCTACTCATAATATTAAACAAGATTTATTTTACATATATAATAAAAAAAAGTTTTACAGACTTTTTAAACGCATCGAAATAAATTGAATTAATGTTGATTCTGGACGAGAGAATAAGAGAGAAAAAGTATCTAATTTATGGAAATCAAATTTCCTGCTTTAACATACAAATCCGGGTACCGTATCCGAAAATTCAAAGTCCATAGAGATTTGTGCAAAAAGTTACAGAAACTGGAGCAGAATAATGATGTTAACTAAACTGCATAATGCTACCGGATTTTAATTTTCAATCGTTTAGCCATTTTAACATTTTAGATTAATAATTTATTTTTTCAAACAAAAAAGGATTTTTAAATTTTTTATTTTTACTTTATTTTTCCATTCATGTCTTAACAATATGAGGAAAAAGATTATTATTTTTCACGTATATTCTTTAATATCGCTTTTGTGGTACAAAAGCAATTTTATTTTATAGATGGGAACAATTAAAATTTCATTAAAATAACTGTTGTATGTAAGCATTTTGTTATTTAAAAACTAAACATGATTGAATTTGTAAGGTGCATACAAGAAAATTTAATGGATTACTTTGTTTTCTTTCAGCTTTTAGTTAACAGTGAATTAAATGGCAAATACTGAAAGCATTGAGAATCCCCTGGGAATATGTCACAAAGGCCGACTGAACGTTCAATTTTACAGTGAAAAACTTTACAATACAGAAAACAAAGAATCTCGTTTATTTCATTTCAGTATTGAATTTCGAAAAATATATTCTTCCATACTAAAGAACTATGTTCCAGCTAGATTATATAATAAATTTCACAGCACTTCTCATTTTTATACAAATCTACTATATAGTACTTGAATATAGAGGAATTAATGAATTTTTTATTAGCATAATTCATAAATATTTTGAAATCATTTATTAATTTAAATCGGCGTAATAATATCATAACAATGTGTTAAATAATTCTGATATCTGCTACTACCATAATAAAACATACAGATGATATTTTTTTAAATTTGTTTATAACATTTAAATACAATACGTTTAGTATATTTTTAGAGTAACACTTACAAAGATACGAGGATTCGGATGTCTTCTGTGAGGATAACGTTCTACATAATAACGTGCTGGTAATGCTGCATTTTGTCCTGCTTCACCATA
>JAGJTL010000073.1:135479-145562 GCA_022063505.1 Calosoma granatense | reverse complement strand
AATCGTAATAATAATAATATCAGTTACAACACGTTGACACACTATCTAAAAGTGAGCGAGTAGCACAATGCACAAGCCAACAAGATCTGATAATTAAATTAAACTAGGTATTGTATAACTTATTACTTGTAGATTAACAATTAAATACAATGTTAAAATCAAAAGATTACCAGTGGCCCAAAACTGTTCGTTTAAAAAACGGCAATATTAAATTTCCGAATTTTGAAAAAATTCTTTTTCTACCGTGATCAGTATGTTAAGCACTATATATCGTTAAAGTAAGTACCTGAGGTTCTGAATCACCCTATATAGACATTAAAACATATTTAGACTAAAACTAACTTAAGTGTAATCTAATAAAATAAAATTAAAATAATTGTAGATTCTCAAATTCTGTTTAAGCTCTCATGCAAAACTAAATTGTCCATGCTCTAGTAACTCTTTTTGTAAAAACGGAGAAATATTTACGAATAATACGGAATGTCGCTCATGTTCATCTTTGAACTAGAAGTACTGAATATCGTGTACATACAAGAGAAATATATGTGCAGCGATTCAAATTTCCGTTCAGCTAGAAAATATTGGATGAAACAATATGTTTCAGGAAATTACATACGCTATTTCTGGGTTAGAACAAGAACTTATATGCAAGTGAAAAATGCAGAAAATGTACAGAAGAACATCAATAACCATTGTATTACTTCAAATAGAAGTTTTATTAAATTGTTTTACTATGTAACACGTGTAACAACAATTTCAACTAAACCAGTAAATATCCATTCAAAACTTAGATCAATTTTATCAATGTCGAACATGATCACTGTCTCACATTTTGTCCATTCATATATGTATAAGCTGATCTAGTCATTCATGTCACGCAACATTTCAACGAATACATAACAGTAAATAGCTATCTACCTACGTCTGAATCAAGCTTTAGTTTCTTTTCAATGATTAATCTGTGGTTAAATAAAGCGTTTTGCTTTGTCCACAATCCCCACACATGTACATACAAACACACGTGCGATACACGCGCATTACGTCAGTCAAGAAATCTAGAGGCCGATACACGAATGAATAGACATTACATGTGAATAACGACACATGTCAATCCACCATCTTGATAAACTTGTCAATCTTGTGAATATTATGAGCTTGTGTCAACGTGTACACAGCATTTTAGTAAAAAATATTACCTGCTTCTTTTCATTTTGTTTTTCATTGACTTTCATTACGGTATATAATATAGAATTCATTAAAAAATGTGATGAATATATTCAATAATGACTGATGGAGGTTAGTACATCCGTGATGTTTGGCTTTCAGCGAAAAAAAAAATTGATTATTTTCGTGAATTATGCAACGATGTTTATACAGCGTGATGACCTGTCATATTTTTAACTTCGCTGTGTTTACAGTATGACCTTTGTAATACATTCAGGCCTATGTTGTCAGTTTACATACGACGGTTATTTTAATTTGGTTTTTATCATAAAAAAGTTGAAATTACCTTCCACTAAGAAATATGTATATTATTACATATATTTGTATTAAAAACATTACGTTAGATTCGTCAAGCTTCCTAGTATGGATTTATAAAAATTTAAATAAAATAAACAAATTTTAGTAGAAAGAATTTCAAGATTTAAAAAAGGCTAAAGTAGAGTGTTGATTACTCTCTTTAAATGTCTTAAATATGAAATGATAATATCGCTATATCAAAGTCTATAAAAATTAAAACGTTCAGAACATGCAATAACTCATAATAATGAATCATTAAAAATATAATCAACTGTTCACCATATTTTTAAAGACAGGAATTAATTTCAAATACAAGAACAATTTGTTTTTTCTGACTTCGTTAGCATTTTCGTTAATTAATAAGATAAATCGTCTTGAACAAGTTTACAACGCAACTAATATTTGTTCTCTTTCTTAAGTACTTCTTTCAGAGTGGTATATATTTTTTCTTGAGCATTCATCAGTGTTGTCCTTTGTTTTTCCTCATTGTGGAATAACATCTGGTCCAAATTTTACTAATTTTCTCTCAAGCATTCCGTATACAAATGATGTTATCAACATTCTCTCACAAATGAATTCTTTTGAACAATCTATGCGGAATTAAGCAAATGCTATTCAAGTTTACTTATCATAATTTAATATTTATCTCGTCTTAATGTTGTTAACGGACCATTGTTTAAAATTCCCAGTTATAATTAGTACATACTTTAAAATTAATAGAAGCGTCACGGAAAACATTCTATTTTGTTTTTAATCAAAAAAATATAAAACGCATTTTCATTTAGGTCTTGTAAATTATGTTTGAATACCCTGGGGAATATTTTATTATGTTCTAAAACTAAGTGACACGTTCATAATCGGAAGTAATGAGAATGTTTGATGGTGTTGATCTAACCCAGATTTAAATATGAAACCCATGGAATAATATCCCTTGTCTATGTACTCACTGAACCAAAGTAGTTCGCTGAAAACGGATAATAAAATTCGTTCCTTTGAACGAAGGAAATGAAATCTCCGCAGAAAAAGTTAGTTATTTGCAGGAATTCACAAAGAAAATCGATCTATTGATATGAAAAATACGTACGTTTTAATAAGCATAAATTTAGAGCATATATTTAGTTCGTAGGAAAAATGAACTAGCTTATAATATCGATATGGTGTACTGTATAGTATAAATGCAGATATTCCTTTGAAGTTGTAGGTTGTACTTCATTTTGAAAAGAGAAAATATAACAGTACGTAGGGGTATTAATTATTTACTCTTCAGATATTTCACCTGTATGTAAATAATTTATTCTGGGAAATATTACACCTAAGCATTTACAAGCATGTAAATAACATACTTTGCTATATGTTCGTAATATTTCTATTTTATTCAACTCACAAGCTTTTAATATTTGTAATACACAAAGAAGAAGTTTCTGTAGCAGCAAATAACTACTATTATTAACATAACATTAAACAATACTATCTAGGTTAATATGCAATATGCGCAGACAATCTCTATCTAAGTAAGTGGATGTAACTTTTACTCTCTTTTTGTAGTAAAACGACTGTTTCCTACGCTTCACGTGTTTTTGTTATTAACAGTGGAATGCGAATCATTTGTGACCGCTTGACCACTGGTGTTGGCACAGAACGCACGAGTTGGTCCACTGCCTGTTTCCATAGCTACGTATGCAGACAGGCTGCTTTTCCACCCTTAAATCAGTACTTCATCATCTAACTTCATTACCTTTTAATTAATAGCATACCAGAGCTGTTTCATTATTAATATGCAATTCACATTGAATAGATTTCATAATTAGAACTGTATAGATAAATATTTCCAGTACTTTGTGAAACATGACTGTCTGACGGTAAAATACTTCTCAATCGTTAAACATCAAACATTCTACTGTACCTAGTTTAACTTGTCAAAAAAAGTACAAAGGATTTATGTATATACTGATTTATTTTTAGATGCATATATTTACCTCATAATATTGATACTTTTCAGAATTATTTGTCAGATTCATAGCTTGAGAAAAATATGCTCAAATATTTCAAAGTATAAAAGATTCGCAGAAAAATTTACTACTTATATTGCTTCTTGTACGTGACAGTAAAATTCAATAGACACGAGATTCGTGTCATCGTTTATTTACGTACATTTGTTGACAAGTTAGCATCGGGATTTTTTTATTACATAAGGAATGAAACAAGAAGATTCGTGAAAATATGCGAGAAATTTCGATATAAAATGAACGACAGCATGTAACAAAATAAGACAGATTTCGTATATGGAATATTTAATACAGAAAAATATAAACAGATATATTATTAAGTATCTATGTCTCATGAAATAATTACAGAATCTATTAATAATGTAAGAAACACATTCATTATAATATTTAAATTAGTATTTATTTATACCACAATTTGCACCAAAGTGGAATTTATTATTATTTGCTTTTATTGCAGTATAAAATTCTAAAGTTTATTCCCATTATTCCACACGAGTACAAGCAATGACTCTTAACGAAATTCATATAACATGCCTATAAATGAACAGTGTATGCAACAAAACAAAATCAATAGTCAATTGATGTGGCTTTTTCTTAATTAAATTTACATTTGTGATATTGAAATGTTTCGCAGTGTGTTCTTGAGTTCAGAGCGCTGAAAGAGCAATTGACCGAATCAGAGAACGCGCACGCCACGTATTCACAAATGTCCAATGAACTGATTCTGCAATTACAATCGGCCCGAGTGCAGAGTATGTTGACCCATTTCGTTTCTCTTACAGGGGAGGGGGGAGAAAAAGAGAGCAAGCATAAAACAGAAAACATCAGGCTTGTATATGAGTTCTGTATTGAATTTCCTTTATTCTTTTGCCAGTTCGTTCTACAATCTCTCGTTACAACAGTTACTTGACAGAAACAGTCACACTAACAGCCTTTACGTTTGGTTACATTATCTTTTGGCAAATAAACACTATTACAACGCATTTCTAATTAGATATTTTTCCAGTAGGATAGGAATTGCTAAGAAGTTAAATCTATATTTGAATGTGTATAATATAAAAGAAACTTACTATATAAGAACATAACCTAAGATTTGAGGTTACAACCTTATGTGGTATATCCAAGCCAGCATGATACTGATGAATTTCAGCGAAAATCTTTTTACACGTGCCAAGAACATTCGGATTGAAAGCTCCAAGCATTTCCGAAAAACACAACCAACGATTGGCCTTATGATGGCTTTAGTCACGAAGACTTTCTGTATTGGATACAATGCAATAAATGTGAAATATCGATTCGATATTTCACATTTATATGTACAACATCACACTACTGAATACCACATATGTACGTATTTACAGAACTGCGGTAACATACTATGTTTGTATATATGCTCATGTAAAACAAATAACGCACAATAACATCCAGTACTTTATGCTGTTGAAATCATAATCATAAACATTGCTATCTTCATTATAAACACACGATATACGTACGTGTGTTATTGCAAATGAAAAACTGATACACTGTAACGCTATGTAAAATACAGTGTGTGTAATTATAACGGATTATGAGTTACAACGCAAGCTGTGACACGCTAACAAGACCTATATTTACAATTGATTCCCGGATTTAATGGGATTCGGTTGCACGCGGGTAGATGAACTGTTGCAATCAACAAATCTCTACGCACATATGTACCTGGTAATTTCTATCAACAATGAAAGGGAAATACAAATATGTTCTACAAACACAAACATCATCATCTATGTAAAAGATTACGAATTTATTTAAATGTAAATAATATTCACAAGTACATATTATATTGATCAAATTTCTAAAAATTTACCGGACTGATTGTGTGAAATTAAAACTTAATTTAATGGATCATAGTTTCCAAAACGTTTAGAGACAATATTTTCTGAATTTCATGAATATGTGTGGAAATTATCCTTATATATTACATTCAACAGTAACTAAAAGCAATTTCTGCAAATAATATAAACATTATTAATTTTTTATTTACGTGTAGCATTAAAACATTTTACCACTTTCCATTCCATAAAATATTCTGAAACAATAAACTGGTTTAACATTTATGGATATTTTTATTCTGCAAAGTATTCGATGAATTTCAATATTTTATTCTGATATATTAGTATCATGTCCAATATAATAGTTTTGCTCGAAGTATATCTATATATTTTACAATGAAAAAAAGAACACAAAATTCGTATTTCACGTATGTAATAGATATTGTAAAATTCACATATATAAAATAACATAGATATGAAATATCGTAAATTTAGAATATTCTGTTAATAAAGTGCAACAATTATTTGCTATAAATAATTTTTCACGCCAAGAACAAGGATGATTATTTTAAAACCTAACGCTACATTTACAAATAATGTATTAGCACTTCAGTGTAACCATTAGTATTTGTTATATATTCATAGGATTAAAACTTTATTAGTAATACATTTTTATAAAACCAGTATTGTAGAGTATTTTACAATAAATATTTCAGGTTGACTTTATTTGCCACACGAAAAATTATTTCTTTCATTTGATGAATTGGCGTAACAATATTAAAGAAACCTTAGAAATAATCAAAGTACTTGTATGGTTTGATTACTGCGAAATATACCTTTCTGTTATTTAATAATTATTTTTTCTTTCTATTACATTTTTCTTTGTTTATCCCGGCATCTACCAGACTTGAATGTTAAAACAAAAATTTATTTATAGAGTGTTTCATAAAAGAAGATATCTTAGAAGACATCAGGCTAAAATTATGCTATATTTAAACTTACATATTTAAATAATATTTAATGTTTACCTACAACTTTTAATGTAAAATTCTGCTGATCCCTCAACATTTTATATTAACATTTCAAATTTTGCCTGCGTAATATATTCGTGTACATATTTTATAGAAAGTGTAGTTTAAAGTGTGTAAATATTTTACCGAGTGAATACCACTTCTTGGCAGATTATTGTAAAATGATAAGACAGGTGTCATGTTCATCTCATGCATACATCTCTCGCAGATATTAAGTTGCAGAATAAATTAATTGTCAAGAAAAATGTTCTTTAAAAGTTATTTGAATTCGTATTTATAATTTATTATAATAAATGTCTTACATATGTAATTGCAATATTAATTTTAAGAAATTTTATATAAAATAAAAAGTTAAAAGTAAAAAGTTATACTTTATTATTTTATCAATCTTATATAACATTTTAAAAATAAACTAGAATAAATTGTGATTTCCTCCATTATTTAATTACGAAAGAAATTATGTTATTAATATCAATGTATATGTATTATATATTGTTGTTAAATTGCCACGGAAATATTGAAATCTATTTTACACGTTAAGTAACTGGAATTGTTTGTAAATCAATGTAAATGTAAACAGTAGTTTGAATTTAATTAATCAAGCAAACGCGTATTTCACAAATTTTCTCAGAATTATAATAGAACTGATGATAAGGGAATCTGTCATCTACAGGCTATTATTCATACGATAACAATTCATTGTCATTTTCCGAAAATTATGTTGCTTCCTATCGGCGATATTCCATTATTAACAGATTCTGTATAGTAAGAAATTTCCTTGTAGGTAAAGTTACTTGTAAATACGTGTATGTTTGTGTGTAATAGAAAATTGAAAAATAAGTATGTAGAAAAAACAGGTTGTTTGAAAAGTTTGTAGTTTTTTTTATGGAAATTTCAAGAAAATTTTTTTTTAAAAACTTAAGTTTCAATAATGTATGTACCGATTTTTTGTTCTCTGCCAAATGCATTAATGATTCTGTTCTTGAGTAACGCCCTGTTTTTTTAGGGTAAAAAATTACTAGAAATCATTTTTCCTGATCATTAACGAATCCCTATAGAGACCGAAACAAATGATAATCGAAAGGTGCTAGATTTGCAGAGGTAAGATATCTCAACCGAGTGTCAATAAAAAAACTCAGTAATTTGCTTTTCTATAGACTAGACCAGAAATGTCCGTAACAACCATATGTTCATACCTATAAACATTTTCATTGTATGTGACACAAATTGGAAATGAAAACAAGTAAAACAAGAATGAATTCAATTTATAGCAACTACATAACCATGTTACTTCTGGAAATAAAATTGCAATTCCTTCAAATTTCTTTTGTTCTATTTGTATTTGCCACATGCTGAGATTGAATGTTCAACATCTAAAAGAAATATGTGTGTAGTTTGTTTTTAACTAAATTGAATTTTCTGTAAATAAATTAACTTATAAGGCTTTATGTTAATGTGCAGTAGGCTAGATGTGTGCTTCAATATTTACATGAAAGTATTTATTCTGTAATGTAGTTATACAAAATATGGGTAATATGAAATGTGGACAGAGATGACAATGATATACGAGTCGGAAGTGTGGCATGGCATGTATCTCTTAGCCGGTAATACTCGCTCGTTTGTAATGTTTGTGTGTTGAATCAAGAGATTCAAGGTATCTTGGCGTTGTTCCCCTAGCTTAATGCAAAACATCTTCATCATGTTCACTTGTGCTTTGTCCTCACAATGATATATTAACACTTCTGTTCAGTCTTCCAAATTACGAAGAACCGAATAACGAGCAAGCAAAGATGAAGGCATATAATACATATGAGATGATATTAATAATACATGCGTGAATTAGAACAGCAAAATTAGTAAAATGAATGATTTATGTTAGTGTGTGTTCTTCATTATTAAATATTTTTTTGCTTTCAATAAACAATTTATAAAATGCGGTTATTCGGGAAAAACGTTAATTTAATATTCCTAAGTAAAATTAATTTGTAATTAATCATTACATTTCATTAATTAATTATCAATATTTATGTATGTATAAGCTTTGAATTTTTTAAAAGGTAATTAAATTTATATTAACAAATGACAATTAATTAAAATTTCATTATCATTATTTAAGAAATACGGAATTTGTAATAATTTGATGTTGCGCTTAAATTAGAAATGTGTAAATTTACACAGTTCTCGACTGTTTTTTACTTTTTTCATTAATTAACGGGAAATAACTACGCAAACATTTTAATTTCTCAGTTACAGTTTCTACTTGCCGATAAGAAATATCAATATTTGCACGAGAAATACTGGCTTTGCATACTTGTTTCAATCGTTCAGTTTTTCACAGTTCTGATTTTTAAAAATGTTTATGAAACAATTTTACATAAAATAATAAATTATTTACATTTAGAAAATACAAAAACATATATTCTCTGTACTTTGAATAAGAAGAAAAATAATATACATTTTGAATTCGTAATAATATTATACATATATATTTTTAATTCTGCCAGTTCGTTATTAATAAATACAAATCAGATCAAAATCTCTGTTAAACAACACCATCAAATTATTTGTATATAATATCTAATTTTAGGCAGGATTTCTAGGACGAGATTCAATTTATCAATCAAAACCAACAATATCGAAGCGAAACTGCGTTGGTTGGTTAAAATGTTGCTAGACATTGATTTGTTATTGTTCGTTTTGATTCAAGTTGAACCTTATCCCAGAAACAATGCATAAGTTTAAGATAAAGTTATTAATTTCGAAGACGTCATTCAGATAGCTTGATCGAAACTTATACAGTGAAACTTAAACTATCATAGTATAGAACAAACAGCCAATATATACACTGGTCTGAAACAAGTTAGTTCGTGAATATATTAAACGTAAGGTGTTATTTTATTTGGACAGTTAATTATACGTTGCTTACATACAGTTCACTTTGGATAAGCAATAAACAGGAGTTAAGTTTCATTTAGTTTCATCTTACACAGCAAGTAATTTGTACTTGTTAGTAAATAAGTTACTCCGCGCATATGCATTAGTTTAACATAGTAGCAGACGGAGTAATTCCGGGAACTAAATTTGCAACTGTTGACATTTTAAACTAAACGTCAACTATCCAATATATCCAACACAAATATTAACTAGAAGTCGATGGAAATTTACAGCTGAAGTGACGCTCGTTAAAAGTACACTAATTCGATATACTTATATTCATTTTAACTGCATTTATATCTTCATATGTATTTATAATTTTTCAAGTTAGATAAAGTGGAAGACGCTTAATTTTCATATTTACCTACCATATACATGTGGAAGTTTTCTGTATTAATTTACATTAATTGTTAATGAAATGAAATAGACGACGATTGCGTTACTAATTTCGTATGTTTATGTTTTAATATTACTTCTTTACTATGATCAACATTTTTCACTGCACTACAGAAAATTCTATTAATCTTTTATATTTTTAATGATGATTAATAGAAGAACGAATTTTCAATTATAACACATAATATGTAGCAACGTGTTCAATTAAATTTATACTAATCCAATTTTAGATAAATGATAAATACTACGAACTGGATTTATTTTCCAGCGGATGATGCAAAATACATCACACTGGAAGTACATCGATGTAAAACGTAGTCGATGCTATAATTTATAATCGTGTGAATTTTTAAAAGAAAATTTATATACTATATATATATA
>JAGJTL010000073.1:90832-117727 GCA_022063505.1 Calosoma granatense | reverse complement strand
TATTTTAAATTGATTTGAATAAATAATTGTGTATTATGTGTATATAGAATGCAAGCGTTGATAGATCGTGAGTGGTTGCAAGCGGGACATCCGTTTTCAACGCGTCATGCACATTCGTGCTATTCCACAGGACGTTCCAAGTCCAGTCAGCCCACATTCCTGCTCTTCCTGGACTGTGTACAACAGTTGCATAATCAGTTTCCATGCAGTTTCGAGTTCACAACGCATATGCTAGTGTTACTCTTTGAACATTCCTATTTCAGTCAATTTGGTAAGTATTCTAATTATTTTTCATACATACATTTATGTGACGATACTTCATTTCTTTCTCTATATTTGTCAATCTTTCTATATGATATATGCTGGATTTAGAAAACAAAGATTACATTTCATGGTAATTCTTACATAGACTTGTTTGAACAAAAATCATATTTTATCGAGACAAAATATAACAATATTTAAGCAACAATTACTTTGCTTATTTAGAATATAAAAGAGCTGCGAATCTTTTTTTTATAAATATTAAATTATGTTCGGTGAGAATATAATGTTAAATTTAATAATATGATAATTTTTTGAATGGATGAGAAGATGTATTACGAAACTCTGACTGATTCAAGAAATACTAAGAATTTATTTGTGTCGGAATTTTGATTACATTCTTCTATCCGGTATTTCATTATATCTAAATGGATATCCGATTAGTGTAGATGGACTAATTATATAATTTGTGTATAATTACAAGCCGTATATTTTACTATCGACACAAAGAAACTAATACAGTATTTCTTTCTGACAATATGTATTTACATTTAACATCCTATACATTGATTAGTATTCATTATGTTAATATATTTGTCTACTTGCATTGATTGAGCAGTTAAACTTCCTTTGTGTATAATGAGAAATAGTAAAAACCTGCACATATTAACATGCATATATAAATACTGTTTTTGTTAACATGCTAAGACAGGAAATATGGATATAATAATCTGCTACAAACCTATATAAAATGTAATGGTTATTATCATTGAAATTAGTAATCAATACAAATACAGTTTTAATATAATAATATATTTTTATAAAGTATTNNNTTGCTCTGTACTGAGAGAAAATAATGTACATTACATTCATCAGTATATATATACATTAAAACACATACAAGTAGAGTTATAAAATGTCTTATCTAGAAAAGAAATAGCTGCTGCATTGTATACAATATAAATAACAAATTATTTCATTTTAATTAATAAGCAGTTGAAGTATGTAGCCTTATGAAATAACGTCGTATAGATTACGATGTACATTAAATCCAATACGATTACATTCTTGCAACGGGTTTTTTTTTCGTTCAGTAACGCCAGCAACGTATCACTCTATTTGAAATATTTCCGGTTGCATCTGAAATAGAATTTGGGAATCTTTTTCGCAGAACTGTTTAGGAAATATAAAATTTTTGCAATATACAAAAGAATAAATTACATTATTTCAAAGAAAGTTTTTTATTCAAAACGAAAAACTTACATTTTTCTTCAGTGGAAAGGAATAAAATTATAATTTAAATGTTCAAAAATGCATGTATAAAGCAGTATTGAATATGATAGAGATCAGTAACTGGTGTGCTATTCCTGATGTACGTTATGTTCTGTAACAGTGCATCAATGGTTTGATGTTTGTACGTTGTATTTACTGTATGCAGGTACATTCCTTGGTAACTGCGAGGTGGAGCGTGAGGCAGTGAAATTATTCAAAAGGACAACTAGTCTCTGGTCGTACCTGAACCGGCCGGACATACTCGGTTCCTTCCTGAACCCGATGTACGAACCGAATCGTACAGCTATATGGCCGAGTGTAGCACCCATCAGTCTTGTACTATGGTTCGAGCTATATCTGCGCTGGATCATTGATCAAACTAATAACAAGAAAGCACTGGCAACAATCCAGACCCTCATACAACATGACAAGAATCTCCGAACAAAAGTTATTAGATTAAGGAAACAATTGGTAGATCTACAAAGAGAATGGGATGCATTAAATATGGAGGAACCAGAGGTCGGTGCTTAAGTTTTTGTTTTTGTTTTAATTTCATTTGTTTTGTTTTTTGCACTTTTTTGATTTTTGTTGCGATCTAGTCATTTTACTGCAAATGAAAACCGAGAATTTAATGAAATATTATACTTAAATATCGAAATAGGAATATTTTTTTACATTTTACTTTAGTTCAATATTCGTGATTATATCATGTTCCATTTATTTTTTGCACTGGATTATTTACATAAATCAAATATTATCATTGTATATTTTATTGTATCATTTATACATTATTTCTTTCAATTAAGTAAAAACGTACTTTACTAGAATTCTACGTATTGCAAATTAAATATGCATTTAAATTACGCTAGAATTAGCAATAACGACATTCATTTCTACTATATTTCCATTTAAAATTAGTATATTTTAGCAAATTCCAAAGCAAATATATACATAACATTAGCACCAAAAATAAATATAATCAGAATGACACAAAATTTTGAAAGATTTAAATTATTAAGTGGCTGTTATTTGAAATTGCAATAATGACATTTTAGCTTTAGCTAATATAGCTTTATAGCTTATATCTTAATTAACACGCATTAAAATTGTTAATTATCCTCTTTAAAACTACCAAAAGGCTCTAAAATATACGTAACTAAATTTTATCCAATTAGTCAAAACAAGATTTTTATAGAAATGTTGAACAAATATTAAAATTATATTAAATCTCCAAGAATAATTTATACTGCATTTATAACACAACAAAATTTTATGAACAGTTCCTGATACGGTTGCTATAAGAGTAAATATTATTTTCAAAATCAATTCTAGACCTTATTAAGTCACTGAGTTAATTCAGATTGTTTATAATAATAAACATGTCACTCATAATATCAATCGACGTTCGAGACTGGCAATATATCTGTAGCATGGAACAAAAAAGACAATTTTAAAAGTACATACGCTTAACTAAAAAAATCATCTTTAATAATATCACGTATCAAAATGTGAAAATAAAATATTTATATAACGATACAAAATGTCATACGGTTTTATGCATATTGAAATTGAATATCATGTTATATTTTAACATCTATTCTGGTTTAGTTTGTTTCTTCCGAGTATTCATATTATTGTCATTTTCGAAAAGCATGAAATATTGCAATAATTTAGAGAAATGCATTTCTTTATGATAGTCCCTTTCTCTGGCCAACTGTAACAGACATGTAGAAAAGATTGTATTTGGTTGAAAATAGCGCGAAACGGTTAGAGAATATAGCCATCGGTCGGTTTGTGGGACGGTAGGTAAATGATATTTGTCAGCTGAGAAACCGTCGGTGACTCCCTTTCCTTTAGAAATTGCACATGTTCACCTACCCCTGCCGATAACCGGACTTTGCCAGTTCCCAGGCCTGTCTTATGTACACCAGGCAGCCCCCTTACTAAATTAGGGGTTACTTTTAACAGGCCGCCTTTTCTAAAAATACACACACGCATATACACCGGCACCCTTTAACGGAAATCTCGACACTGTGCGCATCTGTTGAAACGTGGCTTTACTTGTTGTTATTCTCCATTTGATTCTCTTGATGTGCGCGCTCTCTCTTCAAAGAATAAAATAAAAAACACCTTCTCCACATGCAAACAATTCGTTACGGTTCAATTTAAATAGATGTTTTCCAGAGAACAAACAACTGTAGAAAGATCTGTGCAAAACGTTGCCTACAGCACTTTACCATCTAGCAGTTTTGAAACGTTTTATGGAAGTCCGTTTGCCTTGCGATTATTTACGCTTTAGCGAGATTTCATTTTAAGATCTCGTGTCGGTTTTTAATGACAGTAACGACGCTGGTACGTACTACAATTCACCAGCACCATACTGATCAGTGATACTAAACATGTTGTGACCCGTCAATGGATGGGTGAACGGCATATAAATACGTACGTATATAGATTGGTAATCAAATGTAATCTATGTAATAATATTGCTGGCCAACGGACCAACCATATGAATGAAGCATACATATAATTTTGTATCATTCCTCTTTACTGTAGATCAGTAAATAGTAAATTTGAAATTAAATATAAACTTATCAATGTTACCGCGCTGAACACTGAGGCGGAATGTTTTTGCTGTTAATAAATGTCTGAACAACTGAACTGAACATTATTTCTTTCTATACCAACATTGCATATAAATGTGTGTTTGTTATAACTGCATCGTTTGTTATGTTTTTATTATTGATTTACTGATAAGTACAGCAAATAGAGACTGACTAGCATTATCGTTGTGAACGAGTGAGAAATGTTGAACGGCCACTGGTATAAGGAACGAGAGTGACTTGAACAAAAGACAGAGCAAGCAAATAAGTGAGTTGGAGAGCAAGCGTTGTTCGTGCGTTAGGTTGTGTTGGTTAGCCAAGGTTGCTCCCGCTAGCTACATTCTTCAGTGACCGTTGTCGATGGGGCCTTCCCATTCGTCGGCGTGTCGGTTTACCTACCTATCTTTCAACAGCGTTTCTTGACCACCCCAAATGGCGGGAAAACGTATACTTCCAGGAATAGAATGTGCTCGTTCTCCGTCATCTCTGGCTAATGTTTCTTTCGCTTAGTAGCACGGAAAACTTTACTATATATTCAACACGTCCGACCATTGCTATCGATAATACTTTCCACGATCCTATCGGCCAATCGTAATGGAAATGATTAGTGATCGTACAATCAGCACAACGCAATCTTATTTGTAACAACGATATGATGAAGAACGTGAATCCGGCGTGGATATTGTTTCTTGTTGTTGTTTTTTGTCTCATCCGCTAATAGTAATTGGAACGAGTATATGAGAGAACTATTGTTGTCTAAAGTAGTTTCTGTACGTGAACTAGAGACGGAAATATTTTTTTAATGAGTTTGGGTTTTCCCACAGTCTTATTTCTGCTTGGTATGTACCCAGAATCTTAAGCATTGTTACAGTATTTTGTATGCTTCGCTGATTTTTCATTACTTTATTATTTAATTATTGTGTACTAGTGAAAGATAACTATGTGTGTAAAATATTCTTTTGACGTACTACAATACATTGAAGGAGGATGTGGAACACGGATGGTTATTTGTGTTTAAATTTCGGCGAACTCATTCAGCAACAAATCTCATAACCGCATGACGTATGACTTAAGAGGAATCGTGCTGAGTGTTGTGCATTATTGTAACATCGTGTACTTACTTGTATTTAACATGTATATATGATTAAATGGCATAGGGGACACGCGACACTCGTATGTAACAGGCTCGTGCTCAACCAATTACGGACAATTAAAATCAAAAGAGACTTTTCCGAAGCCTGGTACCCGCATCTGCATCAGAGTGATTCTCTATCATTATTATTAATAACGAGAAATCAATGAAATGATTCATTCACCACGTGATAAAGTTATCATATAGCAGTATCAGCGTGTATTTGATTTTTATATATGTACATAACCACATTGTTACGACGGGAAGGAATGATCCCACGCTTTCAGAATTTAGAATCATCAGGGTCGACCGTGAATCTCGATCAGTAATTACGGTTAGAAACGGAACGAGCTCGGGTGCTGAAGCATGAAATTTGTGGGGCCGTAAACCCTGAAATTACCAAGAAATACGTGAGACGCGCACTCCACTAGCTATAGTTATCTATCCGGCTTGCTAGTGCAAGTAAGTAAGTAAGTGAGTGAGTGATTCTTGGACATGTCTGTACACGGTGCGGATACGGTTGGGACAGGTGGTAGGTCTACTACGTATCTCTACCTGAGAACATAAAGACCGTAGTTCTTTGTGACGAGTTCAGCTAGCTGAGGCGAGCGAAGGAGCTGGTAGCGGAGAGCCCCTCGCATGCTTCGTACAACGTAACTGTAAAGACGATGGTCGGAATCGTGCCGTGTACGGCCAGGTAGAGAGGCAGTGATGCATGCATGCTGTTACATACAACACTACACCACACCACACCATACATACAACCGACAAGATATGACAAAGAGATCGACCGTTCACAGTACACGCGCGTGGGTTCAACCTGGATCAGAGAGGTTTTAAAGAAAAGGCCAAGTACAGCCGCGCGCAAAATGGTACAACGACAACGACCATCCGCACTGGTACCACCGGATGCTGCGCTAGTATTTCAGCATCTCCTCATCTGCCTTAGCGGCGCCTTTCTCGACTGTTGAACGCACGTTCGGACGTGTCCGACAATGGTGCAAAAACAACATGTATAGTAGTAGCTCCAGCACTGCATACACACACAGTATTTGCGTCCAGTCAAAATAATCGGAAATAATGGTTAATTAGCGTGATAGAAAGGCCGCGGTCGCGTTCTGCTATACGTACATACACAGTGAACGAGCGCGCGCGCGCGAATGAACGAAGCAAAGACGTACGTGCGGTCATCAGTCTGGCGCGAACAGACACGTCCGGTTCAAGGACAGTCACCTCGCGTGACTTTACAAGATCTCTGTAGCAGTGGTCAAAAATCAAACTGTAGCATCCGGAACAGGCCGGTTGAGGGGCGACTGAGAGAAAAATAATAAATAGCATGCAACATAAGTAAATGTACGTGCCTCAATGCTCGACTTGAATGAATGTTTATAAATGGACGAAAGAGTTAGTGTCGCTCGCTAGAACATAAACAGCCGGCTCCGCTTCTCGTCTGCTTGCTTGCACAAGCATAAATATTGCAAACAGTCACATGAACCGTCAACATCTTACTATCAAGTTACACTCCTTATCGTGTGGAATGTTTGTCTGAGACGCATGTCATTTCGTCCAAGTGGCTGTTGCCCGACTTGGTTTCAACGTGTCGTCGGTTCGCAAAATAAACATGCAAATTGATTCGTGCACGCGTACCTCGCATCATATTTACATTTATGAATGGTAAAATAAAGCAAGCGGACGCGAGTTATTGCAGTACAGCAGTATAGCAGGCCGGTACCACGGTACACCGACTTAAGACGCCAAGATCTCAAGTAAGCGGCCATACCTCTCAAGAAGTGTGCGTATGTGCGCTTGTATGTGAGCGCTCCTTTGTTCCCAAGAACTGGTGCCGAGCTGTCCGCCCGCTTGCTTGCCTCTGGCCAGCTGCTGCTTTACGTTGTGCCGGCAATTATTCAGCCGTGACGGATGCAGATTTTGATGAATTGTTGTACGTTTCGGCAAAAGTAAATTGGAATTAATCTCACAACTTAGCCTTTTACCGATAACGACAAAAGAGTAAATACCTGCACCTCGTCTCTGCGTTGTAGAATCTGGTTGGTGACGGTAGATGAGTGTAGTCTGATGCACAATTTCCCAATGTTATGGATGAGTGTGGATCTAGTCATGATTAGAATGTAAATACATGCACTACACCCTCACTCATCCACAAAAGAAGGCTCAAGAACTTGCTGTAAACAAACGTGTAACTTCACAGTCTACGCGTGTTTTTGTAAACTCGTTGCAGTTTTCACAATAACACAAAAATGCGGGAAATTTTCAAATCAAAACGCAACAGGCAAACCTGAATCTTCTGAAAGACCGCTTGGAAATAAACGTACAGATTTGTTTTTCAAAAATTGAACACGATTGTTAGTTGTGCAGAGGGGGTAATTATTGTGTCGGCCAATCACGTTACACGCACAGTGTTTGGGGAGGGCAATGATGCGCGAGCACCGCGATACATAGCGGCGAGATTGCTGCATACAATATTTGAAGGAAGCGCTGTGTCGGCAGCATTTTGAACTAATGAATACTTGGCGCCAATTATAACTATATTTGATTTTTGACGTATAACATATATCACATCGATTTCTTTTTTTTAATATTTAAAATTATAGTATGAATGTTTATTTTAAAACTAATTTTAGTATTTGCTACTCACTTTGTTAATTCGGACCACCATTTCTCACAAATATTCCGTACTAGCGATGTTCCACTTGTTTACTAATAGAGACAATTATAAAGAATAAAATAAAAACACTGTTGTAAAATTGTTAGACATTTATTGTACGAATAATCAATAAAAAAATATCCAACAGTATATTTTATGAAACAAGAATTTATTTTTATAATTTGACTTGGTTGTGCAGTACACTAAATACCGTTCAAAATATAACAATAATAAAAATATAGGTATATCTATTTAAAATAAATTAGATCGACGAACGAACAAATAAATGAACAAGCAATGTTTTGTGAACATTTGCGGATAATTGAAGTACACATAGTAAGTACAGCAACTTGTTTTGCTTGGCGCTAATAGTAATGTAATGAACATCAGTGAATTAAATACGTAGGTATTTTCTAGTTGACTTCTAGAGCACTGCATACTGTAGACAGAACATACAGCCGGCAGAAAGCAATGCGGCTATCGGTACTGTAACCACCCATGCAGATATAATGTTCCTGTAACAAAATATCAAACTTATCACACTGTAATATCATGTCTCAGCCAAGTGTAATGTAATATAATATGTAGTTTGCTAGCTAGATGTTTAACTACTTACCTAAATAATTTCCAGTCCACCCCCTGGCGAGATGAACTGGCATAACCTACGAATACTACAGATCCAACTTTACAGTGGGTCGTGGATATCGGTAATCCTATTTTACTAGCTAATAGCACAGTTAATGCTGCTCCTATTTCAATAGTGAACCCTCTGTAACAAAACAATATACAATTATATATTATACTCGTATATAGATAGATAGATAATACATATTATTTCTAACCTTCAATTACAAAATGTAAAAAATTATATTTTAAGAAAACCTAGTTACTTTATATAGAATTAAAAGTTAATTTTCATTTAACCTATTTCGTCTAAATATATCTCTCATTTCATTTCATTAAACAACATGGTGGTGACAATTTCTTAAAATAGCAAACATGTTTTTTGCTAACTATTCCGTCACAGGTAAATATACATACGATCAATACTAAACGGTTCTCTATATTTAGACGGGGTTTTGGCGTAAATCTATATGAAAATGCAAAGTTGGCAAATCTAGTATATTCTCATGAAGGTATATTCAACTTGAAATACACTTACGTTGAAGGAGTTATTGTTGTAAGATCCTCCCCGATAGTCTGTATAACCCTTCTGCCCCACAGCCACAGTCCGACAGATATTCCCACGCCACCGTATAACAATATATATAATGGGGTTTCAGATTTCTGTTGCACAGATCCTTCAGTATAAATTAACCAGAGAGCGATCAGTGGTCCAATTGCATTGCTGTCAACAAATAACAGTGATAACATAACACATACTGATACTAATATCATATTTCTACTACTATTATACATACATATTGGTATCAAATGATTGTTTTATCTGACATTTCTATGATGTACATAAGAATAATGATAAGTTCACATACCTAACATCGTTTCCTCCATGAGCGAAACTTCCGAATGTGGCAGTTAAAATTTGTAGAAAACTAAATAATCTGGATACACTAGGATTTTCTTGCCCGCTACACAAATCCGGATTCTCTTGCATTTCCACAGCGCATATGCCTTGATCGTTTTGTTTAGAGACAATATTTTTGCTGATAATGAGAGGCACTCCACTCGAGTTGGGCGATAGAGTGGGATTAATGTCACCTGAAATAGTGGCTGTACTTTCGACGAGTTTCAAATTTGTTTGCGATGGTATCTCGGTTGGATTCTCTGCTGGTGTATAGCCGTTCTTGTCCTTCTGTGCTTTGGGAAAGGTGTACTTTGTGCTACTGGTGATTTTATTGTCTAAAGGAAGCATTTCAGTGTTCTCCGTGATCACTGTCAGGGTACGGTCACTAATTTGGGACAAACGGTTGGATTTCTTAGGGCTTGCTTCAGGTGATGAATCTAGAATTTAAGTACATGAAATGTAATATAAGTACTACGTAGCTCCAAAGCTAAAGTATTCAAATTCATTGATTTTGAAAAGTAACAAATTATGCATGTAAACTTGCTCAGCTTAATAAACAATATTAACATGTTTACAATTATTTTAATTTTGCTTATTTTCATCATGTGTATATATCTGTTTTCAGAATGTAAGTAAATGATGTTGATATTAGTTTACCTGTGGACTCGCCGAAAGTGAAATTTACTGGTTTCCGATCAACCTCTTGATTGGCGAGGATCTTCTTACGTTGCCATGGTACCACCGCCAATTGAATGATGCACATTAAGATTATACCCAAGCCGAGACTAATAACTATGGCCAGCCATAATGGTATTTGATCCATATAGAGTAATTTTGGTCCGTCGTGAATAATGGAAAACACATTGACAACAAACGTAAAACCGTAGAAGAATGGCAGACTACGTAAACCGGGCTCAAAAGGTTCAGGTTTCAACAAAATAAAGTGTTTGATGGCAAGATATATCAATATTGATGTAATTCCACTTAGTACTGGCGAAATAAACCAGGAAGCCACTGAAATTAATTGATTTTAGATTCGCTGAAGAGCAAAGAGCCACTGTGGTTAAGTATTGTTGTTACCTATAGTAACAAGTGTTCCCCAATGAAGACCATTCGTTCCGCGGGCTACCAAACTGAAGCCAACTGTTGCCCCCACGATGCTATGTGTCCCGGAGATAGGAAGTTTGAAGAATGTTGCCACCAGCAACCACACAGCACTGGATGCCAGGGCACTCAGACAGCCAAGCATCAATTCCAGTTCATCGTTTTCGTACAGAGAGATATCCAGAATACCTTTTCGCATTGTGTCCGACACCTTGTAGCCTACGGTGCAAGCAATGAATAATTTTAACATGGAACACAATGGTGGATCACGTATATTTATTTACACATAGATATGTGAAATTTTGCGGTGAATGGCGATAATGAGTTCGCTTACCTATGAGAACTGCGCCTGCAATTTCGAATACCGTTGCTAAGAAACATGCTTGATGAACTGTCAATACTTTTGATCCCACACTTGTTCCGAATGAATTTGCTACATCATTGGCACCGATGCCGAATGCCAAAATAAATGCTATTATAAACCCAAGGACCATCAACCATATTAATTCAGATGAGTATGCCTCGATCATTTTGCGGTAAATGAAAGAGAATTTGAGATGAGTTACAGGTTATTCCATACTGTCAGGTATGCACTGGAATCAGACAATAATTGTTAACAATTAACTAAACACAAACATATTACTATGTACACGCAAGTTTATGCAACAACGATGACTGACTGACGAACACCGCTGACAGCGATTAATTATTTTATTTGCAAATGTTGAACAGTCAGTCAGCACGTCGTCTCCAACTTAACTAACTAAATGAATGATATATTAGTTTATGTAATTGAACTTACTTAAAATATATTTAGAATCCATGTTAAGAAATTGGTGTAATTATAAATGTGTGTCTCATTTTATTACAATTTCAACTAACGCAAATAATCTATAGACGTGAAACATACTTTAAAATTAGATATCAAATTTCTACCTAACTGCCG
The DNA here is from genome assembly GCA_022063505.1 of Calosoma granatense. Classification (NCBI taxonomy): domain Eukaryota; kingdom Metazoa; phylum Arthropoda; class Insecta; order Coleoptera; family Carabidae; genus Calosoma; species Calosoma granatense. The sequence continues at coordinate 106,219 of JAGJTL010000073.1, read as the reverse complement.
ACGCGACAAAAGTACACAATAAATTAGTTTTCTACCTACGACCGACGACAATGATTTAATTTCTGTTCAAACAGGTTTATTTGCGATTATTGATTTTTGAATGAGACCTATAGCTACACACGTGGAGAACTACAAACTATAAGTAGGTATAGGTAGCTGACAACTACAAGATTGATACTACGCTACTAGAGCATGCCAGGACTAACTAATGCAGGAAACTAATTGCGAACAACGTCAAACTAAACTTGCTAATTGTGCAAATAATTAAATGAAATTATTTACTGTTGGATTCTTGTTCAGGATCCGGCGAATTTCGTCATAGTCTCATATCTGACGCCATTTTAATGCCGACTGCGCAAACGTAATATTTCGCAGAAATTTTTGTTATAAATCATTTTAGCCCTAAAAGGGTAAAATGTAAGAAAATATTATTTTGGTTATATTTTTAAACAAATCTGTTATACGAAATCCACGAAAAAAATCGTGACTAATTATATGATGTTATAATACTGTTTCATTGTGTAATATTGGTATCATACGGAAAAGAAGCATGTTTAAAAGTTTTTTGCCATATAATTTTACAAGTTTGAATAATTTTACCTACGCCCGAAAATATGCAATGTGCATATCACTGTAAATGCTGACATCTATTGAATTTCTGGATAATATTAAATTTTTTTATCCAATATTGGCCGTTCATAATTATTATTCGAACCAAGAAATCACGCACGTTCTTGGTTTTCTACAGATAAATCTGGATTGTTTTCAAGTGTGTCGTTGATTATTTTTTGGTTGGTAGATTTGGCTTACTGTCATTGTGGCTGTCACATATAAACGTCAAAATATCAATAATTTCATTAAGGTTATTGTTTCTTTGACAAGAAAATATTTAGATATTAATATCTGATTAGACGGTAAGTGATAGTTAAATTAATTTGATTCTTCTGAATTATAATTACATTTATCATATTTAGGTTAACAATTAATTGAGGCTCTGTTAGTTCTTTACAAATGTTTGACATTGAAATATTAAATTTAATTTGAAATTCAGTTCATATTTATTTTTATAGGTTATTTTTTACTTTAATAGAAAAATTGCATTTCGTGTCAGTTTTTTCTTTGGTATATATATATTTTGCAATATGCAAGCAATTACGTATAAGTGTTTCAGTAATACATTCAATTTAATTTATTATCGAAGATTGAATCAGTATATTCTTAACTGAATTTTAAATAAAGTATAAGTGAATTGTTGAAATTACTTTTTTGTAAAGTATTATTTATTCCAGCCATGGATCCGATAGATTTGTTGGAAAGAAGAATAGCAGCTTTGGAATTAAAGGTGTTACCGTTAGAATCTACAATGGAGGAGAACGCATCTACATCAGTTGCAGACATGTTGATTCAAATAAATACATTGATTTCATCAGCTCTTAGTTGTCGAGATGTCGTCACTGCCATTTTAAATAGAATGAACGAGTTAAACGAATATTTGGATCCCAGTTTTTATGAAAACAGAATGGATACGGATGCAAAGAGACAGTTTATATTGGCTGTTTATCCGGAGATTAAAAATTACGGTGAATCAATTCAGAAATTAAAGAAACTCGTACCAATTCTTGATTCTGAACCGTTGAACAATGTGCCAAGTTTGGTTCCGAAGTTGGAACAACTGACCATAGCTAATTTGAATACACAAGAGGAGAACCAGCAAGTGTCAAAGAACATTGCGAATGCACTGCAACAATATAACGACATTATTTATTGTATTACCCGTACATTCGTTCAACTGGAGGAGGTTATAACACAACTAGAATTAGAAATGAAGCCGAAAGTGGTAGTGGAGTGAATTGTCTTTATTACTTAATAATTAAATATATCTATGGATAATGTACGCTACGTGCTTTAATCATATATGATGATAAATATTTATTATTGGCTTATGAAGTATCTATAATAATTACCTACATTACATGTGTAAAATATTGGTAAAAATAACTCGTTATTTTGTAATAATTTTATTTCTTACAACTACTTACATTGTCGAATAAAAAAGTGAAGAAGATATCAGTTTTAGAGTTATTTACATGTTTTGAGAATTGTACACCATCACCTCATTGTAGCGAAATTTTACAATTATTGGCACAAACATAATATTGTGACTAGCGATGATATAAATATGTATATAAAAATATCAATTTTATTTAAACATTGTGATTAGTAACTAGCAAGAGAATGATTACATTACAATACAATAGAGCTTACGGACGGAACATCATTTATATAAGTCACATCGTTATGCATAATAATTATGTATTAGATTCATGTACAATATTTACAAATAGGTTTATTATATATGTAACTCTGCTCACTACTCTACGCACTTATACACTAACAATACAATATAATAACGCAGTCCTTTAGATCCCATTATGTATAAAACAATAATAAACAATTCTCACTTGCACTCTCATTAATCAACATTCATTAAACTTTAACAGTGTAGCATCAAATCAACTTGTGTAGGGAATTCTTCAATCAGTTATTGCAAAACATTAATCAAATAACCTAACTATTATATAATAAAATGTTATACAATCATTTCTTTACATTAAACATCGGCCGTTTGTGCATAATAGCCCGTGCGCCTACAGTGTTCGCTATCCATCTTCGCATGTTTGTATTCACTGCCGTATAGATGGCAGGATGATGACTTCTGCCACAGTTACCATGATAACTTAGCACTCCCTGTAATTCCCAAGTGTTCTCGCTGTCACTAAAGCACATCAGTGGCGCACCTTCGTCATTCTAAAAAATTAGAATTCATTAATATCATTATCATGGCAATTATTACATCGGTATACTTGAACAATAATTATCATATTACATCTAAAACAAAAACTAACATTACACAGCAAATTGTAAGATTCATTTGATAAATATAATATAGTAGCATAAGTTGTTTTTGAGTTTAGCAATATTAATTCATGGAACAAATGAATGTCATATTGTTGTATGTAGTTTAATCCTTTAATATGTCCTAATAATCATTACCATTAACTCGTAATTTGTTGGATTTATTTCAAAACGTAACTACTGTTTCGTTAATTGATTTATATACTTATGTAATATTTGTTAGTTCCTGTTTGACCGAATTAATATGGCCATGTATAGTGTTCGTTTGTTCATGTTCTGTATTTATATTTTATGAGCTATTGTGTATAGTTCTTTTGTGTTTATTTTAAATTATGTAGTAGAAGTATGGAACTGAAAGGTAAATAAAATGTTTGATTTCTATGCATACTTACATAACAAGGAGATTTCTCTGAATCTGTGTAACCAGCACAGATTTTATCAGCTCCCAGATGTCCATTGTAATGTTTGGTCGAATTACATTCCTGTTTTTCTATAGTAGGCACTGGTAGATAATGCAGATACTGTTGTAAGTTTGATTCTATAAAATGAAAATAATATTTAATACACACGTACTGTATGTGTATAATGCATATTATTGTATCTTTTCGTACACATGTACAGAGAATTATTTTGTTTGTACGGTTCCATAAATTAATATTTAAATGAAAATATGTACCTCCTGGTGTACTGACACCCCAACCAGCGGTAACGCAGAGTTGTCTAGGTTCAATGTCGTGTTCAGGTAAACATATTGCAGTCACATTTCTGCCCAACATTACTGGCGTTGTCAGTTCTAACAAAACTACATCATTTTTGTACATGATTTGTGCGTATTTGGCCTGAAATATACATTTACGTTAATACAAACTTGAAATACAGCATTACATTTGAACAGTAAATAATTGCGGTATAAATTGCATTAAACATTCTTACGTGCGGATGAGGTGTAATGCTCTTAATTTGTTTAACTTGAGTATCGCTAGAGTTCAGTTGTGTATCAAAATGAGTTCCGCCTGCATACAACAGCCAATCAGACGGTTCCATATCAGGGTACACGCATGAATATCCAGCCAGTACCCATGTGGGTGCAACCAAACTGGCTGTGCATTGTGTGTTCCTCTTCTTGTTATACAGTAGTGTCACACTTGGCCACTGTGTATGCGTGGCGCCATTACCACCGATAATTCTTGCAGAAATAGAATCGGATGGATTATGACTGCCGCAGGCTATAAAATATTATTTTGATTAGTTATCATGAAAATTAAATATGTACGAGACAGATGTTGAATTAATCGTTTCCTTATAATACTTACTAAATTCGTGACAAGCAATAGATACTACGTTGTCGCAATATTCGGTTTTTTCCAATATCGTTAGTAATTTCGAATTTCGGGTAATCGTTGGCTTCAGTTTGAAGTAATCGGCATCGTTTTCTACACTCTTACTGTATGTGTGTTCGGTGTACACCGAGTTAGCATAGCCCAGACTCTGACAAGCTAGATCTGAGTAAGTTTCATTCCAGTTGTCGGAACAGACATAATGCCATTTGTTGTCACTTGCGAAAATCTATAAAACATATTAATTAATGCAAATATTATTCAAAGTTAAAATGTATTTTGTTAATGAAAATTTGGCTTAACTATTTGTTCTACAAATTAGAAATGTAGCAAGATAATTGTTACCTGTAAGAACATTTTGCTATTGTTGGTTGATTGTTCACTTTCAAGAGTGTCGTGTGTTTCATTTTTGTCAGTAATATTATCTATCTTCACACAGTTCCATTCATCGGATCTATCTGGACACTGATCGATTCCATCACATCGTTGGTTTTCATTGATGCAACCACCGCTTTCGCATTTGAATTGTTCGTGTGAGCAATCTATATAAAATGCAGATTAAATATTTTGGTCATTTCTTTTACATAAATGTGATATTCAGTAAATATGTTGAATAGACTGAATTATTCGTGTATATTTTGTAAAGTAGTAAATAGTAATGTGTGCTGTATTACTTACCACAAAGTTTCTCATCCTCGCCATTTGTACAGTCTGAGTTTCCATCACATCTCCATGAGGCTGGTATGCATGTGTCTTGTTCAGTGCAGTGATATTCGTTGTTGGCGCAGTGAGATTTCAAACATTTCTCTTCGTCCGAACCGTCGGGACAGTGAGCACGACCATCACATTTCCATGTCAATGGTACACATTTACCACCGGCACCGCAAGAATATTCATCGAAACGACATAACCATTTTTCTATAATTAAATATTACAAATTATTACATAATAATATAGAAAAAGTAACAGGAAATAGTTTGAAGCGATGCATTCAACAATTCATTAGTACACTAATATCCATTTTGCCTGTGTAAGTAGATGCATTATTGAATGTAATGACAAATTTATTAGTTGCAATTGCAAGTATAATTATTTCATATGGCAAGTTTCAGTTTAAGAATAATTTAATTTTCTTGAACATTTGTACTTACCGCAATCTTCTTCATCGCTTCCATCATTACAGTTTACTATGCCATCGCACACCATATACCGTTTCAAACATTGTCCACTCTTACACTACAATAGAAATAAATGTAATTATTATCCTCAGTTGTATAACATCTGTTGACATTTCAACAAGTAGAAAACATACCTGGAAGTTATCTAGGCAACTTTCTTCTGCACAACCTACTTCATCGGATCCATCAGAGCAATCATCAACAGAATCACATCTTGCGCTTCGGGCGACACAATAACTGCCATCTTTAACTGCTGTACCATTTGTGCATTGGAATTGTCCAAATGCGCATTTTGAGAAGTTTCTAAAGTCCTCGGGCTTGGTTACCAACACTGGCGCATCGTTAACAGGTTTTTCAAACACATCATTTTCTGTTTGATTCTCATCGATGGCTACCGATGTTTTAGTTGACTGATCCAAAGAACCAACGCTTTGGTCGCCAGTTTTGTTCGTAACTTCGTCTTGTTCTAAAAAACCACCTCGTAATAAAACAACTGGAGTACTTGTCTCGTATACTGGTTCAAGAGGTTTTTCTGGTACTCTTTCAGTAGACATTTCATTTGCTACAACTGTTGTAGTTGTAATGTGATTAAACTTATCCAAAACAATTTCTTCATTGACGTTATTGATGTCATCAATATCATTTGCCAAGTGAGCATCAAATAGATCCTCATTTTCATTTACTTTGTTCACAACAGCATCTTCTGCAACTCTCTTTTGTTCATGTTTATTGTCTGGTTTTTGTAATGGAATTACTGACAATAATGCTTCATTTTCATCTTCATTTTCTTCACTAGTTGGTGTTACATTCTGTCTGTCGTCTACTGTATCAAAGATGGCGTTGAAGTGTTCAGGATTTCCTGCCGTTAGTGCATCAGTGGTGCTGATTACAGCGCTAACTGATTTTGTAGTTGTAGTGACTTTTTCTGAAATACTTTCATGCAGTATCGGAGCAGTGGTTGTAGTCATTTCTGATTCAGAAGTACTGACCGTTGCATTCTGGGTAGTAGTGGTAGGAACTGCGTGTTCAGTGTTTTCAGTGCTTGCTGCAAGTAAATCATTGTAGTCCGTATTTGCTTCATTGATATCCGGGATAACTTTAACCGTTTCAGTTACTGTTTGTACAATTTCAGCATGGATTGTAGGAACTGTAGTTGGAATAATATTTTCTTTAGTAGTAGTTTCAACAGTAGGCATTAATGTCATGGGAACCATTGTTGAGTCTTCCATACTTTTCATTTCAGTAGTTACTGCTGAAGGCATTGTTGTAACGATAGTAGGATTAGGATTTTCGGACGACATAACATTTTCAGTTTGTAGGTCAGATTTTTCCATTGATGGCACAGTAGTCATTTCTGAATTCATTTCTGATTTGTCATCAATAGGGGTTTCAGAACTAGTTGTAGTCAAAGCTTCGGTGTGTCCTTCAGAAGATTTCATTGTCGTCATGCCAGACAGAGTAACTGTAACCATTTCTGGTTTTTCTTCCATCACGGTTGTAGGTACCATAGTTGTTTCAGCAACAGTATCTACAAGAAGTCTACCAGAAAATTCTTCACCTGTTCGCTGAGATGTACTGTCACTGCTTAAGAAAATTTCATTGGAGTTTTCAGTTTTTGTTTCGTCAATTGGCACAACACTTAGATTACTCTCTGATGGAGGATTATTTTCAATGGGATTAGTTTCGTTCTTTTCATCGTTATCGAGTCTTGGAGCTAAAGTTGAAGGCATTTCAGTAACAATTTCTTTGTGCATATGTTCAGTTGTGTTCGGTTGTTGAGTGGTTAAATGAGATATTTGTTCGGTACTTAGAGAAACAGATGATAATTCAGGAGCGACAATATTTTCCTTAGATTCTGAGGATGTATCTTCTGAACTGACGGGAGACATAGTGGTTTCAGCTACAGGTTCTATCAGCGTAACAGTGGTTTTTTCATTTTCATCCAATATTTTGTGTATTTCATTGAAAATTTTTGTCATCTCCGTACCTGTCATTTCTGTAGTAGTAATATCGTGTGCATTATTAATCGCATTTTCAGAAAATTCGTTTTGAGTTGTAGTTGGCTCAGTAGTTGTTTGAGATTCATGAATGGTTGTAGAAATAATTTCAGTTTCATTGTTAATAACTACATTCATAAATTGATCCGAAGTGTTGTCTAATTTTCTGCCACGTTCAGCCATAATTTCTCTAGCACTGTCTGACTCGCGAATTTCATTGAAAGTGCCATTTCCATCCAGTGTGCTATGTACAGAATTTACTGTAATAGGTACTTCTTTGTTGGAGAACATCATGGTCGTACTTTCTTCTGTAGAAACGCCAGAATTTGAGAATGTTGTCATAGAATCTTCTGTGCTACTGCTCATAGGTGCCATTGTCGTTTCTTCCATTTTTGTATCTTGCTTTTCTGTTTGAACTGGTGCGGTCTGCTCATCTTCAAATCTGTATTGTTTTCCTAAAGGAACTACGCTAAGAAGGGCATCGTTTTCTTGACTAGATTCGTTGTCCATGTAATTTGGGGGAAGCGTTGTTGGTTGTTCAGGCATCATTGTTGTACTTTGAGATTCGTTTATCATTTGATCATTAGATGGTGCTAGTATATTAGTTGTTGTTTCTTGTTTGTGTTCATCAGAATTTGAAATTGTAGTGTAGATATGATCTTGGTCGGGAGTAACATTTTGAGAAGTTTCATTTGGTTGATTTGTTGATGAATTTTTAGCCAAGAGAACTGGTTTAATACTTGGTTCGGTATCCTCGCTTGGTTCGTATACTTCATACGTGTTTTTATGAGTTGTACTAGATTGTGTTGTTGTTGATTCAAAAACTGAAATCAAACCGTTATTTTCATGCTGTGAATGTGGTGTTGTATTTTCCATAATCATTGATTCTGTAGATGTAGAAGGCGTTTCACTTGAATGCATACTACTTGACTCTGGCATAATAGTTGTGTTTAGTTCTGCACTTGGTTCGGGTTCAATAATACTTTCATTGTTTGCTTGAGACATAATTGATTGTTCTAGTTTCATGATTGATTTAGTAATTGGTCCCGTTTCTTCTTCTAATTCATGTAAATAATGTGGAAGTGGTGTTGTTCCTTCATTTGGCTGAGGTTCAGCTGTAGGATCTACATTTGAATCTTTTTGAATTTCTGAGTTAGATTCGGATAAAACAGTTGGTTCTGAACTGTGAGTCAAAATATAATTGTAATGTGTAACATGAGTCAAAGGTGTCGTTTGTTCTACGCTGTGTTCTGGTTGATTTGTTGGTTCAGTAGTTGGTTCAGAACTAGGAACAGTAGTTAATTCAGAACTAGGCATCACAGTTGGTTCTGCATTCGGTTGTGCAGTTGATTCAGCGCCTGGTACAATAACTACTGCATCACTTGTTTTCGAAGTTGGTTCAGCGTTCGGTTCGGCCGTTGGTTCAGCGTTCGGTTCAGCATTGGGTTCTGTATCCTCAACAGATTCGTGAACAAGATATATATGTGATTTTTGTGTGGTTGTTATTGGTTCGGAATTATGTTCATTATCATGAGGCATTAATGGCATAACAGTCATTTCAGCTTCGAATTCTGGTTTCACGGTTGGTTCGGAACTAGATTCTGGTTCAGTATTTGATCCGTGATCATGAATATGCATGGTAGTTGTAGCTTCTGCATTTGATTCAGAGGTTGGTTCAGCATTTGGTTCTGCTGTAGGCTCAGCATTAGGTTCTGAAGTTGGTTGCGCAGTAGGTTCGAAGACTAAACCATGGTGTAAATGCGTATAGTGTGAGTGTGTTTCGGATGGTGTTGTTTGTTCTGCACTGCTTGAATTAGGTTCTGCACTTGGTTCCGCTGTTGGCTCGGTACTAAGTTGTTCTACATTAAATTCCTCATCAGGAGCGCCATTAGGTTGATGTAATAGGCCAGGGGTGTCATTACGTTCATGATTATGATTTTCCTGAACAGTGGTTGATTCTGGTTCGGCTGTAGGTTCAGCGTTTGGCTCGGCTGTAGAATCTGAATTTGGTTGATGCAAAAGTACGTTGTGATTGTAATGTTCATGGACAGTTGTGGATTCTGGTTCAGCGGTACTTTTAGGTTCGTTAGTATATTGCGCGTTTAGTTCGTGTTCAAATGTATGCATATGATCATGTTCATGAACATGAGACGACATGGTTGTTGTCTGCGTTTGCTCAGCATTAGGTTCTGCGTTAGGTTCAGCAGTGGGTTCCGCATTTGGTTCGGCGTTTGGTTCAGAAGTAGGTTCAGCAGTTGTATCAGGCATATGAATGTGGATATGATCATGCATATGATCATGTACATGCGTTTCTGAGGGCACTGTAGTTGGTTCGGCATTTGGTTCATAAGTAGGTTCAATAATATGATCGTTAAAATGATCATGTTGATCGTGGTGATCCATATGATCGTGTTCATGTTCATGTGTAGTACTAATTGGTTCGGCACTTGGTTCAGGCTCAGCAATTGGAGAATCGATGCACATTTTACCATCCACGCCTAATTCTTTTCCCTCGGGACATGTGCACATGAAATCCATGGTGTTGTAATCAAAACTGCAGCTATGTTCACAGCCATTCTTATCAATTTGACACATGTCCAATACTTTGTTGGCGGCAACGGTACTCTGAGTAATATGGAAATCATCAACGTAGCCGGAGTATCTGTTTAAATGATTCTCCATTTTGATTCTCAACGATTCTTCGTCAATCGGGTCTTTGGCGTTGTGAATACCATCTCTGAATACCCAGCCAATTCGATATTTAACAATAATACTTCCGGGCCTGTAACATAAATATTTTAAGAATGAATAAATAGTTCCGATACAAAGATCTTTTCCCTAATGTTAAAGGTTGTTAGTTGCACGACAATGCGGTAATATTAAGTTTTTCGTGATTGTTTCAAAGTAACAACAGGATTCACCTAATGTCCTGCTTGTAATTGTTAATTTATTTAGATTGTACCAACGAACAATTAAAGCATTCTATAATTACACGATATTTAAATATCCGTTAATATATTTTTTCGCACACAAGATTTCACACGTGAAAATATTTATGTAACAAATATTACAAGGAGAAAATAAATTTAATAACGCATTTCGTCAAAACTGTGAAATCGTCAAGAAATGAAGATGTTACATTAACATATAATCCGGATTGTCGTTGCATGTTTTAACTGAATGACCCTAATTTAGACGGATGTTTGTATAATGTCAGACAGACATGAGATGTGAATTGACGGGTTACCATCTAGTGTTGATACTTGAATACACCGTTGCAAGTACGAACAAGTACCGGTCGAATGCTGTGTAAATATTGTAAGTAATATATGATGTAGGTATGTGTGTATGAAGGAATGACTTTCACTCGTGTCATGTTTATTTATCTGTGTGCGTGCCAAGAACACGGTACACGGTAGTCAACTGTGCAAATGATACGAAATACTAATAACAGACACAAACCTGTACTTTTATTTATCAAACACTTATAACATAAACGCCCATAAGCGTGTGTGCTAAAAACCTGGTATTTGATTTCAAAGAAAATTGTCGTTGACAGGAAATTGGAAATACAAGAATTAAAATACATTTTCATAATGTTAACGTTGCCGCCTTATTATATTTTGGAGAAACTATATTTAGGTTATGTTTTTTAATATACTTACATGAAATCGGTAACTTTGACAGTAATATCAGCGGATCCATAGTTCTGGGTGTATTGATCGAATAATACATTCTTCAGTTCTGTTTCCAACTTTTCAGCTAAATCTCTGAATTCCGAACTGTTGCGCATACTTAGGCCAGGGGTGAACTCTTCGTTGTCTATGGTGATTTTTCCTTCTAAAGCTCTAGGAACTACAGAAAAGAAGAGAAAAATAATATAAATATACGTTCTTATATATATTGAGGAAGGATAATTACAAAGTAAAATTCAGTGATGTAGTAATGAAAGTTTTAAAATAACGTACCTTGTATCATGGAAGTATCGGTTGTTGGTAACATGCTGGACACAGTGGACACAGGTACGCCTGGTGTAAAAGGTGGTGCATTGCTCGGTTCCGGTTCCGTTGTCGTTTCTATAGGTATCTCACCGCCACCGCCAAATATACCTGCCGTTTTGATACCTGATCCGCTGAATTGCCTTGAACTAACTGATCCTTCCGTTACAGGTTGAGCTTCATTTGTTAATATCACACCGGCTATAAAAGAAAATAAATCAGTTTTACATTCACCACATATATTTCTACAATACATACTAATTGTTACAAATATTAGTATTATAATGAAAAATGTTAAGAACTATTTATAAAAAAAAACAATTTTCTTTGTTACAGATATCTTTACACCCCTAATATGAAAACGAAATGAAACCAGTTGCAACCAGTATCGGTGAGTCATTGTTTTTGCAATTATAACATTTTTATAGACGACAGGGTCGTTTCAAATGTACATTCACGATCAGAACATAAGGCATAAGGGCACTGCAGTGCTTGTTTAACAATACCTCACGCGCACATGCTATTGTTTTACCAGTGGCGTCTCGCAATAGTGCATTATGGAACAATAATTTTATTTGTACGTCGCATTCACTTCAGCATTTATTGCTGTCGTTGCTAGACTGAACTTGTGGTTTGTTTTTTTATTCCGTCTCTCTTTTGACTGGATAATACAACTGGTCGTCAAACTGATGGCCATAAAATCGAGAGTGAAATACACGAACTCTGTTAAGCGACGTCCCATAGCGTGTATAGATTCGTGTTCAATCTAAACATATATGGACTTTATTACGGATTAACGTTTTCAGCTCAAATTGGAATAATTTTATGAGGTTGATTCTGTAAAGTATAGTACGATTTTACTGGTTTTACCTGGAATATTATAGACATACGAATATTATAAAATATTTGAACACGAAATAAATTTCGAAGGAGCGAACCTTTCTAAATATTTAATATTTATAGGTAATATTTTAAAATGTATCTCTGGGTTTACACGGTTATAAATATACGCATATATTTAATATATATGGACCATATGTTATATTTAGAAAGTATTTTATGTACACAAGTTAACATTTATGTGATGAATGTGTCATATATGTATATGATTTAGTTTTACATCATTTGCTACAATATTTTAGTGCTTGATTTGGTCATAAGTTTTCATCTACAGTAGATATAATAATTTATGCCAATAAAATATAAAATAATGAATGGTTTATATATAAAAGAAATATTTGCAAAAACGGAACTGGTTTAAATTGTTACACAAACATAACTTCGTTTGATATTTGAGACAAGTCTACTTTCCTTTATAAACTATTATATTTCACATAAGTTTATTTCGCTGGGAATGAATGAATGGATACATTTGTAATATGTGTGTATCCTTTCACGATATGTTCTACAAGAGAACGAATATAATTATTATCAAATTTCTAGTCCAGTCCAAGACCATGTGATCTTTAAAGTTCAAATTATATAATGAGTAGAAACGTGATGAGCTGCTGCTAACATTTTTTTGTTGTTTCTAGTTGTTTGACCTTGGCATCTGTAGCCGGTCAGCGAATCTGGCATGCGGGAACATTATACTTTTAAATTAATTCAATAGTTTAACAAATCTTGGATCGTTAACCCAGTGTCGTGTACTGCAGAATATATAAGTTGTTACCGAAATATGTTAATACTTGTAAGGTTTTTGCACTGCATTAGGCATTCTACACAATAAGATTACAGTGAACAATGTTTGCAACAATCTGTATAATGTGAATATTCGTAGATTTGTACACTGTGAACGAACTGTTGTGAGACGGAAGTGTAAAAAAATTAAACTGTTTTAGTTTTTGTAGATCTTACCGATAAATATATTTTCGGTGGAAAAATAATTTGAATGCACGAAGAACAAGGTTATTTGTTGGTATTAGAATAAATTGCAAAGAAAAATTATAGCTAATATATATGCACATACAATATAGATTCTGTGCGAAACACAGGTTTTGCAATTTTTTGTTTATATATTATATAAACTTGCCGTTATATGCCGTACCATTGCAAAATTGCATCAGATTTATTTGTTATGCTCCGATTACATATAGTTATAGAAGTCTAATTTGTAAATGAAAATCAATATTATTTTATAACATTATTCACCTGTTATTTAACTGAAAAATTATAATGTTATTGACTGTCCTGCTGTACTTATTTTACGTTAATTATTATGTTAATTAATGTTATCAGATTTGGTTGCTAAATGTTTTGACATAAATCGAAGTACCACAATTTACAATTGATGACACGGTCATTGAGTATTAAACATTATCTGTCCGGTGTAATGAATGAGTGATGTTCCTGCATAAGTACGTATAATTAACGTAATTTTTAATTCCGTACATTTAGAAATAACAATTACTGACACTTCAATTATATATGTTTTCTACAAGCCAGTCTGTAAAAGGTTAACCTACTGGCATATAATTTCTTCAACGTAACTTCAACGAATGTAAAAACATCTTTCTTCTTTAACATAACTGGAGTTAAAATTGTAGGTTGAAAAAAGTAGTTATATTATACAGAACTTACATTACTTTAATTGAATGCTTCAATTTAATACATCTATTCTTGATTATCTAGCATTTGATGGTATGAAATTATATGTTTAGAATATAATTTAAGTGAATACGAATGACGAATGAAACACTTACTTGCTGCCAGGATTCCAATGATGACTGCTGCAATTAGTATCGCCAAACAGATTCCCCAACAGAAACATTTGCCACATCCTTTCTTCGACCTCTTGTCCATTGTGACGTACAACTTTTCGCCTCTGGAAATGTAACATATACGTTTGTTTTATTTGAACGTTTCACAGTGCAGTGTGAGACAGCGGAGTTGAGGGTAAGGGTTTTGGCTATTAGCAGTGAGACACTCGCCGACACATCGTATGAGTCTGTACTTTTGTGTACCTTTCTTTTTCATTTTCGAAAAATAGTAGGTGTGTTCCGTTTTCCACCATTTGATATGATATGCCCCTTGTTAATCGCATAGCGGACTTTGTATTTGTTTAGACCACAAGCCATCGTCACCCACCGAAACCAAACCATGCCATTGAACCACCAAAGTTGACAAACTGTCCGTTTCTTCATTATGCACACATTTCAGTTTCAAATTATATAACACATTTGTCAACTTTGATTTCATATGATGTGTAATTCTTTGTGTCTCAGATACGATAAATGTTTTCTAATTTTTATTTATAAGCTAACGCACTATTTAGTGTAAATTTAAATGTATTCAATATTTTACATAGTGCTGATTGTTTTTTATTAGCTGTAGCATATTTTATAGATTGTTGGAGATAACTTAACAAATATAAATTCGCACCAATTATGGTTAATATTGCAAAACAAGGAAATAAATAATAAATTGAAAATATTAAAAGAGAAAATATATTTGAAATACTGAGTTTAATTCAAAATAAATTTGGATTGTATAAATTGTTTATAATATATTTCAAAACACCTAAATATATAGAAAAAATAAATATATAAATATATATCTTTTAGTAATAGGAATTATTCTTAAAGGAATCTATGGCTTCCTGTTGAACGCAGTACAACTGCAGAGAGTAAGAAATAAAACGAAGTTTTACAAAACTTTATTAGTCGTAAACTATAATAAATAATGTAATTTTAAGTACCTACTGATCTCTTAAGTTAATTTTAGACTGGTTGTGCAAGAAATGTTAACATATGTCTGTTTTAATATATGCAAAATAAAACAACTATTTGTAAGTAAATAAATTTCAAACCTACGATTAATTAAGACGTAATTATGTTGAGAAAAACAAAAGTTTAACATCAACACAGTTTGCTAATTTCACATATGCTATTTTACAAATATACTGTTATATTTTTACTTTTCGTAAATGAAATGGAGTCGTCTAGAATTATTAAGTATTTAA
>JAGJTL010000073.1:80354-90781 GCA_022063505.1 Calosoma granatense | reverse complement strand
CTACTGATCTCTTAAGTTAATTTTAGACTGGTTGTGCAAGAAATGTTAACATATGTCTGTATTAATATATGCAAAATAAAACAACTATTTGTAAGTAAATAAATTTCAAACCTACGATTAATTAAGACGTAATTATGTTGAGGAAAACAAAAGTTTAACATCAACACAGTTTGCTAATTTCACATATGCTATTTAAAAAATATACTGTTATATTTTTACTTTTCGTAAATGAAATGGAGTCGTCTAGAATTATTAAGTATTTAAATAAGATAGGGAGAATTATATCCGGCATTATCAATCTTCTTTATTTATTAGCAACGTTTTATTGTTCTGCTCTAAACGTCCCACACAGGCATTTATCTCAAACGCCATTACAGTTTAGTGTACCGCATTATATTCATATACTGTTATGACTTTGTTTAATTGGGCAAATATATTTGCAGCAAACGTCATACATGAAATTGTGTAACATAATTGCTTTTGTATTCAATTAATTTAGAACGAACATAATACAGAGTACGTAGACTAATTTTGACAAGAAACTATGAAGATCAAATATGATGAATATATTTGCTATAAGAAAATATTGTGGAACATTTGGTTTTAGATATTTTCATAACGACATGAATATATTTTTTACATTGCCAGAGTGGCACTCGCGATTTTATCGTATCTGAGAGTTTGGTTTCGAGTTGTATTTGGTCACAGGGACTAACCACTAATGCTTAGTTTTGAAAATTAAACTGATACCATTTGATTTTCCGATAATTGCGGCAAAGTGAATTTTACTCATAATTATTCAGATAAACTATATTTTGTGTAAAAAATAGGACTACTTTAAAATGTACTTACATATGCCAATGTTATATTTTTCATTAAAAATAAGTTTATAACACTGTGTAGCACTTGATTCTATAATTAATTCGCGAATATTCTCCAATTAATTTGAATCGAGAATTAAACAGAGATCGCGTTTTACTTCAACCAAGCAACGGTTTCATTTTCGAACTAAACCTCGTCAGAGAAAGATGTGAGGAAGAGATATAGATAAGACTATTTTCTAATTGAGAAGTAGATAAAATAATCATCATTACTCATTATGCAAATATTGATATGTGTTTAGATAAATTTATTTCCTAGAAGATATGTGTTTTTCAGACAAATATGGAATTTTCAAATGTGAAATCGCAATAAAATTACTGTAATAATAAAACGAGTGTAGAAATAGTTTTCCTGTTTATTGACAGTGCTTGATGATTACGGAATATATTTCTGATTGCTGTATCTCTTTATGTTGATGTGGTTAGTCCCTATAGACACTATTGTTACACGGTGGGGTGGTGGTGGATGGTGGATGGTGTGTGGGTGATTGTTTTATGTTATTTAGCATATATACCGGGCTCTGTCCAGAGCTAGCCACTCCGGATACTCGAGGATACCGTGTGCCGGCGGGTTCACTGACAGTCCGTTCCCGCCCACCCCCGCGCTACCGCACAACACGCTCTCGGCGAATGTGACACTGCCACGCCCCCTGTACAACAACAACACCAACCAACAACACATAGTAGTACACGTATATATGCACATATACACACACACACCGCTTGTGTGTGTGCGTATGTATGTAACTCTCGGGTCAATTCACTTTACACATGTACAAACACGCATGTCAATATACTCGTATCGTCTCGGTACACCTATACATGTATGAACAAATTGTTTTCAACAACCGTGCAAATGTATAGGAGTTTATGTGCGTACGTTTGTCGTTCTCGCTTGTTTCTGTAATAGTCATGTTGATTGTACATTGCCCCTATGTCTAATGGTATTTAGCACAATGAATTACCAAAGTTCATTTCAATATTTGACTAGAGCGTGAATGTGTATCGATTCTCAAATGAACTAACATAAATTAAAAATAAGGAAACTAATAATTAGCTGATAGAATTTACAAATAGTGATAGCTGCAACTGAAAAGTATCCTGAAGAGATATCAATTTTCTTGACACCTAATTTGTCATTTTTTGTTTCACTTTTCCAAATAAGGAAGAAAATTTATCTTATTAATTTTTTGAAAATAAAATCACTGAAACCAGAAATGACATACATTAACGTATACGATGAAAGTGGTGTTTTCATATTTTACGGTGTCGGGTGATGGAAAGTCGAACTCCAGGCATTGCATGCATCTAATAATAAATTAAACCGAAGCTAATTAATTGCAAAGCATCCAATTAGGCATGCAATAAATTAACATAGTTTTCAACGTTGCACTATCAAAAAAGGGATACGCGTTTGGCAAAAAGTGTACGGCGCAGCAAACTGCTCGCACTTAAATTACCTTCTTAAACAGTTCTTTACAAACAAACTGACCATTCGATTTTAACTTTCGCTTCGCCGATATATACTTGGCATTCGCGACAGAAGCGAACTGAGTTCACGGATTCGAGTTCGATTCAATTTGCGATAAGCAAACTGTTGTTTATGCAAGCACTGACGTCTACGACATGTCTGTGTTTAAGTACTTTCCGCGAAATGTTACACTGCGTACGTGTCAAGTAAATATACGATGTCCGAAAGTGAAACTGTCGAATATTTAATGGAATTTCGAAATTTTTCATGCCCTGCTTACAATTTCGAAAACTACATTCGCTTATGAATAACATTAGGAAATAAATAAATTGTTAAAAATAATTTTTTTACTCAGTAAAATTAATTGTAATTTAATATTCTTGTAACTATGTGTATGGAATAAGACATGATTTTCTAAAGCAAGTATTTTAATTAAATGGGAAGTAATAGTCAAATTATTTATGTAAAGTGAGATTCTTGTAAGTCACTTGTTTGGTAAAAGTAGTTTTTCGTCATTAAATAAATCAGTTCATTGTAATTACAAGTACGTAATACTTTGTTGACTAATTGAAATTAACAAACACTGTAACATTCCGAGCATACACAAAGAAACAACAAAAAAACAATTAGTCTAAAAGTGTTTGACATTAATTGAAACTAGAACAATAATTTTCAAATAAAGTACTGCCATTGTAAAGGTAAATTTATACAAAACAATGGAACTCTACATTTTCACGTCTAAGAAATAAGAAACTTAATATTCAAGCTGTGTTTTAATAATTCATTATTTTTAAGGCACCATGTATACTATTTATGGAAAAATTTGAATTAGAATACAGTTGCGTATATATGGAAATAGATGAATAAATTGATGATGGGAATGAATAAATAAAAAAAACTTTACCTCATAAATTTGCGATGTTCATTAACCGGTACAAAATATTCATCGTACGGTTCTCCGATATCAACTTCGGTATGTTTCTTAACCGGTATAGTTGTTCCGGTTGCGCCGTTCTCATGGATATCAACTCCCCCTAACGGTTTCAAGTTGACAAGTTCTAAGTTCACGGCTTCGGTCATTTGTTCACCGCCGTCTTTTGTTGGTGATTTCAAACCAAGGCTAACTGAAGTATTCAGATCGCCATTATTGTACGGTTTCTTCTCGTCAAATGTTGATTTCGGAACTCCATTAGTTTCGGGCTTCTCCGGTTTTTCAGCCTTCTCACTTTTGTCCACTTTCTCTGGTTTGTCAGACTTTTCTGGTTTATCTGTCTTTTCTGGTTTGTCCATTTTCTCGTCCTCTTGGAACGCTGGATTGTCAACACCTGATACTGACTTTTTCCTACTTCTGGGCGAGTCCACGTTTAACCTTGTGTTGCTGTTGTATGTTTTGTTCAATTGTTCTAAGTTGCTGTGGTTCTCTAACGTGTCGTTTATGTTCAGATTCGCTGTGGACATGTAATGTGGTAATTTGGGTGTAGGTGGTTTCAGTTCTAGTTTGGCATTTTGGAAATCTACTTCGTCATAATTGACGGGCAATGTGATTTCATTCTTGTGGTAGAAATGGTTGCTGGATGGTTCTTCATCATGAGTTGTGTTTTTCATTGAATGGTAAGCAGTTGTATTTGTTTTATCATTGTCGTGACTGATGATGGTGATGTCCGATGGTTCTTCGTGTTGAATATCGGATGTGTTCGGATTTTCATGCGAAGTAGAATCTTGAGCTGTATCGCTGCCACCGTAACTACTGTCAGCGTCCATTTTCTACAAAAGAAAGCAAGAATTAATTTCTATTGATTGGTACGTGTTTGTTATTGTTGAAATCACTTTTTGCAATGTTTGTGATGAGAATATTATATAATTTTGTAATATATTTACAGTTACGGGAAATGGCTTCTATTCTGCATCTGTTATATGCAATGGAGAAATGAATGCCTAAGGAAATGATTCCAGTGAGAACTTGTTGTTTTTTCCTTGATGGTTTCATTATGAAACATATTACCGACATTGATTGGTACGTTAATTGTATATTTCAGATGATGAGCATTAATTTACATGATAATTTATTTTTTTTCCTTTTTAAATGTATATCGACATTAAATATACTAGTTATTTGTTGAGACATTACATTGTTACAAATTGAATATAACTCCAGTCAGGTACATAACATTAATGATACGCTATATGTAAGTATATTACTTGTCATTTGTAATACACATTACCCATTTTATATTTCATGCTTTCATCGATTAAATTAAGCATATCTTGAAGATATATGTTAACAAATTTTACGTTTTTCACTAACAAGATATTTCGTATTTCCACAGTGGAAAATAAAAAATACCGCTACTAAAGTAAATAATTGTAGTTCCAAGAATAACAAACATTTATTCCTATGCTCTAAAAAACCTCTTGCGAAGTAGTGTAACTACTAAGGTTATAAATACCAAACAAAAAATATGGGAATGAGGATGAACGACAATAAAACTGTTTATCTGCTGTTTCCACGAAAACCGTATTTTTACAGTAGCTACAAAGAAACTAAAAGTGCAACCGTTCTAAGATAAACATCTACGAAATTTCACTATGCGAAGCAGAACGCTTCTAATAAATTGACCGCAAAACGTTTAATATCTATGCGGTGGCCGTTGTTGAACAATACAGAAAGCGTTTTCTTCTCGCTGACCTGGAACTCAAAACAATCGCCTCTCTCTCATCCTACCTGTTGTATCTGGCGTGTTGCACCCTAATTATCGTGATTAAGTTTCATTATTTTACAAAATATTTCGCCGTCGGTGATGTGTTTTGCCTAATTTTACTTCTTCATATTTTCTCTGAAATCTTGCATCCTGACAGCCACATGATATATTAACCTAAGAAATTTGGATTTGTTATTAGATTAATACGAAAAAATGAAATTCTTGAAGAGTTTTAATTGAAATTAAGTTTTTTACTTGGGTGGTCTTACTTTAATTGCTATAAATTGATATTTATATTAGAGATAAAAAGCTGTTTTAATTAATTATTACTATAAATGGTGATTTGAAATTAAAAAATATGATAATAGAATACAATTTGAAACCAGACACTGGAACTGTCAGTTCTATGTTTTGTTACCAGGTTTTTTTTATAAAACTAGTTTTACTACTAGTTTTTATTGTAACATACTGATCAAAAGATAATTGTTTTGCTCGAAATTTACTCATGCTATCTTTAAGAACCACACTATGTTTTAATAATATTTATTATAATTGTTTAATGTACTTCTAACTATATACTTCGCTCCACAAAATTTATATTTTGCAACATTAATCTACAGCACACGGTTAATAAATGTTCAAAAATTAATAATTGATTTCCGCAATACGTGTAGGATGCTCTTTAATCATTATGGCGCAAAGATTACGTTATAATTACAATGAAGCTGTGTAGTAGGTGGTTCTGTAACATATAATCTCATTTTTCGTGTTTAGACAATTCGTGATTATTTGCAACAACATCTAATGTGATTTATATTTGAATCAATTTTAGTCGTAGCTCGCAGCAATCACTTACACGAAACTAGTGACTTCTTTGCTCGAGTCTGAACATGTTATTAAGCCGTGATCGGGCGATGATGATGGTACAATGAAAATGTACCGACTCGAAATCTGTATTCCCACAGTGTTTGTTTGCTGGTGCATATACTTTCGCCCATTACGGCAAGGTATTCGTAATATCCTGGCATCATCGCGTACTGATGACGTGAATCGTCGCTTCCTCGATTGTTTCTTGTGAGTTTCGCCGCACGAAGAATGCAACGCGATTACGCAAATCGGAACTGCGCAGTACGGTGTATTGCGCATGCGTCGAATAACGTACCTACTTAATATTCAGCGTGTCGTTCAAGTTGTTTCGGAAATGATTTGATTGATTTTTAGCGGATTTTAACTTTTTATTTAATATTTAAAATTGTTCAACATCGTACAATAAGCATATTAACACGGTTTTGTAAAAAATAAATTATGAAACAGAAATAGTTAATTAGAAACTATGTTTAAAGCAACATTTGTTAAATATGTCTTCATTTCCATTGAACAATGGAATTATTAACTTGTATACATTAATATGTATGTTTATAGAAATAATATCTTTGTGTGTCTAGGGAACTTTATATGGTACACAGAAACAATACATTAATAACACATGTATTGTCCGCCAGGTATAAATATGTGAGAGTATGTATACATGTTTCTTCTACCCCATTGTTAAATAAACGTGCTGGCATGCATGTACAGGTGTCATCATGTCTGTAGTGGTGTTTCTATAGAAATTCAATTACTTTCAGTAAAACATATCGTGCATTATAGCATGGTAATTGTGTACACTAACATGTAATGCTATTAACTGAAGTTATAATTTAATCTTTCTTAGAATATTGTAAAATAATTTTTAAATAACATCACTATTGAAGCAGACATACATTCATGGCTTCATTGTAAAATTGCTTTAGTAAAAATGAAAAAAAGTTTTCTGACAATGATAATATATTTTAGATTCAATTCGGTTACTACTTTTATAATAATATTCAGGATATAAGATCAATAACCAGTAAATTGTGGGTAAGCTGCAGAGGTACATAACTCCGAAAGTGTGTCGGTATTTTTGTACTGGACACTGTCTTACTGCCTTACTTATGATACATTATAGTGCAATCCTATTATACACGTACAACTAAGTCGCTTTGTTTTGTTTTTCATCAATTTTGGTAATGTGGTTGTGGTCCGGCTCGCTGTTGTCCCTTTCTCCATGTCCGGAGACTCAGACGGACCAATGAAGGTCAACCGGTGTACACGATTTGCGGCGGTGGCGTTGTCTGTCTGGTTTGCAACATCATACTGCCTTGTACATCCAATCATTCATATTCTTTCCATTTCTAACCATTTCTTCAGTTGTTGAACATCATAACTATGTATGTATATACATATATTTTTCTAATATCAATATTGAAAATTTTTATTGCAACCACAATATGTTACAACAAGATGATTCCGCTTCTATAACTTTGTTTGAAATTAAATTTTGCTTTATTTACACGAAATAAGTTGAAACTTCTGGAAATTAATTTAGTTGGTGATATCGGAAAGATGGTAAGAATGTTCAAACTAAAATAAAGATGAGAACTATTTTGGGAATGGAAATGGTGAGATATTCCAAAGTAGGAAATACATATCTAATTAACCGAAATTTCGTAATACCACAAAGTGTTCTGTCAGGATGAGTGGTGAGAACTAGAATTGAACTCTGGGAATTCAAACTACTAGAGTGATCCGGTTGCTTCGAATTGGCCAGTCACGCCACTGAATCATATGCAGAACATTAATTGTGATTTGGAACTGATCTTCGCTACAACATTGCGTGTGTTCCTATTACCGATCGTCATTAATTACAGACATGCTCCATTGACTTAACAGCTGATTAGATTGTAAGATATGATGGTAAAAATGATTGAAACAATCGTATGACTAGCGAAGTTGCTTTTGACTCATGGTATGAGATCTCCTTCTAACAAAATGCTTGTTATTAAATGAAAATATAATTTCTATACCTATATTTAGGAATAATAATCTTTCTATAATAATCTACATTGTTAATGTTATTGTAATTTTGTGAATTTCTTTCTTCTTCTATATACTAAAACGTATGTATAATTATGAAAAACATGCGGATCATTTATCTGGTTTGGCAAATCATTGTACCGAAGCGAATTTTAACAATACCTTTAGTGTATTTTAATTACCTGTTACAGGTGTTTCAAATTGGATTCTTGAGATTTTTATCTTTGTACGTTACTTTCCTCTTTGAGCCGGAACCCGCCGAACCAGTGGCGTACTAGTTTATTTTCACGTTCAGTAGGTCAAAATAAATCCATTAGACTTTATTAAAATTATTTTTATATCAATTAATGTAAGCATTAGTTTCTACTGAATAAAATGTATAACATGAAACACATACTGAATACATATTTCTAAGTAATTTGAAACTTCGAATTTCTCTTTTCCTATAAAAATGAACATATGTTTATTCGAGAAATTTAAAAATGAACACATGTTTCTTTGAGTAATTTAAAAAGTTGATACTGATAGAACAAAAAATCTGTAATGCAGTAGAAAACAAATATAGTATCCCTTGGGCAGACTGAGAACAAAACAGTATAGAATTCTAAGAAACTATTAAAACCTTTTAAAAGATTAGTACGAATGATAACTTCGACTGCTGCATACAAAAGGAGAGTTGATCAATACTATTTATCGATACAGGTATAGAGTTAATCTATCACTGAAATCTATTTGAGTTTTAGTTGTTACGTTTCTTGAATTTAAATGTTTCTCAGCATTGTGAGATCGCATGCACACTTGCATATATGTAGAATACAATTTAGAGAATTAGTGCTTTTCTTAGTGAATACAAAAATATATCTAGCTTTTGGGTGGCCAAAACTTGCATATGAACACATTAATCTTTTTCTAAGTAGGTCTCGCTCGACTCAGTCAAGTACTAAGTACGGTTTATTTATTCTTTCGTTTATTGAACGAAGGATCTCTCTCTGTAAAGAAACCAACATGTATGCAAAAATTCCATTAAGATGAAGAATGCTTGGCAGTTGACGGTCACGGAAAGTTTCTCATCCATCCATTCGTGTGTGTGTTCCTTTTATTTTCTGTTCTGCGCACCTTGCACCAGACCTAGTTACGGCCCTTTCAGTGTCGGACGGACGCCCCGGGGATACAGGTGTTTCGTCTCACTGCCCTACGTCCTGGACCTACAATTGGGAACTGCGCAGCCCCGAAACACACATACCGCAGACACTTGCTGCGGACGGCACCTTAGATCATGGCATCGGTAGATAACGCGACACGACAGTGGAAAGTTGTGCCGAAGACAGTGATTTTATAACGTATAATAAATAGTTGTCACGTTGATACCGGCAAAATATTTGATCGTAGAAGGGAAAGTGAGAAGAATTTATTTGTTATCGGAGAATGTAAGAGTGTATTTATACAGGTGAACAGTTGTTGAAAGTTTATTACAATGTAAACAGAACGATATAAAATTAGATATTGTTTGTAATGGAGATCCTATGTGAAGATTAACAATATTTTCTTTATCAAAATGAAAGGTTAGCAGTAAAGTGAAAGAAATATTCTATTAAGATGATAATATAATTTCAGAAGTACATATATCTGCTCAATTAATATAGCTTCAGTAGATGTTTTGCATTGAATACCAATCAAAATTCTTGAATAATATTCAGATTTACTTAGTCATTGATCGCGTAGGAAATAAAGGAAAATTATTGATAATCTCAGTATTTAGTAATTGAAATGGTTCACATTCCATCGTTTATTGACTGTTGCTAATCAGTTTAAAATGCTCAAACGTGATTTATTCAACAACTCACTTAAGAAATATTTATCATTTCTGAACATTTGTTTCTTTAAACTGTAGAATGTGTTCAAACTAAAGCACGTACGTATTATATATTATTAATTCCAGGTATGAAATGTTTACCAGCAAAACAGTTAATTATAATAAGGCAGATTAAAATAGAAAAATAATATAACTTTTTAAACAAATAAGTAATAAGTGAAATATATTTATACATAACATATTTCACTTCACTCTACACGAATCATATCGTGCCTTAGAAAATAAGTTTTAAAGAATGATAATCTATACACGTCAATATACAAGTATAATTTGGTGTATCTATCTAGTGTGTACATGGTCTAAAGTGGTTCCAGTTTGGTCTGTGCCTGACTCGTGGAAGAGTACCTGACGGAACGTGGATTACATTACATCTGATGCGCCAGTTTTTCTATCTGGCTGTCTATCAGCCAGATGTCTTTTTCACTTTCTGTTAGATATTCCGTAACGGTATACGTATCAATGGCTGTGCTGTACCAGATGAAATGAACAGTTTCAGGTTTCTACACAAATTATACACGCCTAGCAACACGTGCTATTCACTATATATGTCACATCCGATATGTCTCGACAGGTATTTTATTCCACTTTTTTCTATGTTGTTATTG
>JAGJTL010000073.1:61509-76601 GCA_022063505.1 Calosoma granatense | reverse complement strand
ATTTATCGTATTATCTTATAGAAACTTGCGTGTTTCTTAACCTAGAGTTGAAGTCTCCAGCTCATTTAAACAATTCTAGTAACTAGGAAGTAACTTAGTTCATCTACAACTTTTGTATTTAATGATTTGCTTGTGTCAATTCTTCCTTTTTTAACTCTACAATTAATATTACATAAGATCTACATGATAATAAATGAAGCGAATTCCACCCTCTGGCCCATGTACGTATTAATTAACGTGATGATATGCGTGTAATTAATCAAGATATGAAATCGGCAACAGATATAAATAATAACATGTTATTTTACATCTGATTTCAATGCAAATATGCATTGCCGGTCCATATATAGCAACGTTTACATAGGAAAGTGTAAGCAAACAGAACAGAAACATTAATTAAAAGTTTTTTTCTGTGGCATTTCTCAAATAGTTTGCAAGGATGGTGAAACACGTCCCGACCAGTTTTAACTACTCATTTCTAATGAGTTCACTTTCGATTTTACCATCTCATCATCACATACTTGGTGCACGTATGTGTCCGTATGTGCAACGGATGTTCGTGTAGTGTTAGGTGGTAAAATGTAACTAGCGCATGCGCGCAACAAGTGATTAAATGTGTTCTCTAACATGCCCTTTACAGCTGATATTTTATTAATCACGCTTGTTTACTTGTAACTGAAAATAACTTGTTTTCTACAACATAATCGTTGTTTATCGGTAGTGTTTTTTCTTTTTTAAATGTAGGTAAATATTACAAGGAAAAATTTGATTTCCGCAAGTGTATGGAATAAAAACAAGTATGATAATAACATCCAATGCTGTTTTATGTAACCAATTTGTTTTCCTAATAGCAGCAAAAACATATTCAAAATAAATAAGCCAGAATAGTATGTTAAATTCTACTAACTGTGATCTGTAACATACAATTGCTTTAGGCAAATACGTAGTTATAATTCATGAATTGAACAATATATCAAATACACATATAATTGATAAAAGAATAATCAATAAAATTGGGTAATAGTGTCACAAGTAAGCACTCGGTATTTGTTTACAATACACTTCCTATTATATTTGTAAAGGTCATTAGAAAAACTAAAACTAGAGTGTTAACTATAGTGCGTTTTTTTTTTGCTAACGAGCACGGTTACATTTTTTGTTGATTTGTGTAAAACGGTAGCTCGGTAAACAACCTTGTATTTATGAAACCATTTTCCTATTACCATTGCCGCATTAATAGCAGTACTTACTAAATGCATACTACAACTAGTCCGGGTAATTATTACTGCTCCAATTATCGTTGTAATAGAGAGTATATGTTGTATTACGTAACACAGCTGTCACATTCTCCAGGCGCCATGACAGTTACATAGGATAATATATATATCATTGCGCATACTTGTGCGCATATGTACATTACATTAGCACACCTCTAGCCCAGATTCTCTGTGCATTGTGACGTCAATTTTCTATTGAATTGATTTTGTTCATAGACTGTAATAGACAGATAATTATATAATAATGAGGTAATTTGCTTTTATTATCCTTTTTCTTTACCACAAGTTGGAAACAGGTTAAATGTTACATTGGAAATGTATCTACGAAATTTCTAATGAAAATTTGTTGCGGTTATAAGTAAATGTATAGAATGTAATATAAACATATATTTGCTTTTATTGATAAATGTATAACATAAGGTGCCAGTTGTTTGAGAAAGTCTGGATTATCTATTGTATGTTAATAGGATCATATATTTCGTATAGCTCAAGAAAAAACATGTATCTTTAAAACTTCAACCAAATAGATTAATCATAGTACTTTCACTATTAAAAAATAACATGATTTATATTTTTATTCTAAATTCTTATTAATAGTGTGAGAAAAAAATTTGATAAATTAAAATTCTTACTACGATTTGATATACAGATGATGCTTGTTATATAATTATATTTACTATATAATACTTATTGCGGAATAAAATAATATATTACAATATCTTCATAGAGATTCACGTATATAGTAAATTAATCTAAAAATATTACTAAACATGTAAAATATGAATTGTATATAAAGTACCTATAATAAATGTTTCTGTTAGTATCCCATAAATATTATTATAAGTGTCGAAAGAGTAATAATAATTGCATAATATTTCATACAAATATTACGATCACTTCCTATATTGAACAAATAAAAAACTACAATAAATAATAATTATAAGAATTATCTGGTTTTTTGTTCCGTTACTAAATTTGGTTCAGACCGGTCCTGCCCGATGACAAAACATTCAAATACTCGATTTCACCAAAGTGGGCTCAGCCTGTCACATAACAAAATTTATCTCTACTAAAAGAACGAAGTTTTTCTTTTCATTGCCCGTTCCTGGGTAATGATAACTAATTTTAAAACACTTATTTGGTAGGTCACTGTTTAAACAACTGATTAGATAAATAATTATGAGTAAATATCAATTGATTAGTACAGGAGTTAGTACGCGTGTCCCACGCTCTGTGCTAAATATGGACGACGTGAAAGTATTGAATATTTTCGGTGACATAATGTCAAACACCTTGCCTATAGAAGGTTGTGTGCAGGTGGACAGCTTGTACTTGTTTGCACTCATGTTTTTAATATTTACTGATATTTACATTACACTGGTATATTTCATAATTAATTTGTTACGTTCAGGTGTAATTTATTGACAATAATTTCTTATAAAATATTAAAGTTGTATTCACAATAAGTACGCCTACTCTTATTTATAATTTTGCAAATAATTGGTAGCTTCTTAATCATATTTTATTAAATTTGTACCCGGTATTGATAAAACAATTATTACATTCTAAAATCATAACTTCGTTTTCTTTCGCTATGATTCTAAAAACACGGTATATTAATTTCAAATATTAATTTCAGATTATTGGTGATTATAAGTGTATTATTATGAATAGAGTTTTGTACATCAAGTATTAAAGTATTAATTATTGTTTAATACAAAACTATATATTTTAACGGATCTTTTATTGTAATTGTAATCTGAGTATATACGAAATTATTAATTATACATTACTATTAAACAGTGTTTAATAAAAAACTAATTCCAGACATTGTATCGTGACCGCGTAGGCAAGAGACACGATGGCGAATTTATTCAAAGGTTGCTGCTTTCTATTGTGTTTTCATGAGTCATTCTTAGATTTTTATTATTTTCGGACAAGAAACTTGTTAACATAACCTTGAATATTATTTATTATTACAAAAATGACAATATTCTACGGCATTGGCCTGTGAAGTTTCCATAAATTAGATATGCAGGTTTGAATTAGAAAATTTGTCGATATAATGATATATTTTCTTTGTGTATTCTTCAACTTGTTCGTACTGCAAACTTATAGTATATTTTTCTCTCTAACTGCAATTGACTTCTCACTTGGATGTCTTTATATCCTTATCTTATTTGTCCGCTGTCATAATTTATTCACTGACAAAAGTCTTCCGGCGTTATTTCTTCGGCGAATTTTACATGTGAATAACAATCTGGTTAGTGCTAATTACAGACATCTTTAGTTGGTATTTCCGTCAAGCGCTCATTGATAAACCATACAATAGTAATTATTTTATATCTGTCAATGTCAGTGACAGTGCTACCAGGCTATGTACAGAGGTGTGTCCGAGGTAAAAACTAGAATACCACACATTCTCGTGCAACGCCCTTCTTATACTGGGGTTTGTGCCTTGGGCACTCTGCGCACACACCCATACATACACACATATATGCGATAATCTTATTAACAAGTAGCACATATACATACATACACCCACATATACTCAAGCATAAACTGGTTTATAATCATTCAAATAATCGCATTTACCAAAACAAATATCCAAAAGGTTTAGGGTATACAATGAATATAGGTAAATATAATAATTACAAGTGTTTGTAAGGAATAATAGGTCGATTTATTTGAAAATGGACTATTTTCACTTATATTATTATAATATTGTATTTTTCTTAATATTGTATGTTTATTTTCTGTATCATTTATATATCTCGTATAACACAATTAATTATACAAGTCAGAGTATTGATATTTTAATCTATACAATCTCTCTTATTCGTTCCACACCTATATGTATCTTATATAGTCTATGCTTTATTACCTCTACAGTCTGACATATCTCATTATGTTCTTATCATCACCGGAAACGTTTTGCATCGTTGTTATTAAAAGTGAAACAACACTCTCGTTCTCTCAATAACAGTAATTTTACAGTCATTGTGGATTATTTCTCCAGTAATAGAATAACGGTTATCGCCCGTAACCATGTATTATTAATTGAATTACATGCATGTTACACACGTGTATGTACGAGTATTTCGCATGTTATTCTGCATGGTTGTATGTATTTATTCACGATTACAAGTACGTACTTGATGTTTGTATAAATTCTTATATAATAGATGTTGGGAAAATTTGAAATGTGAGAATTTTTATAATAAATTCGTGAATACAACTAGTATAAATATATTACGGACTATTATTTTATTTTGTTTTGTATAAACAAGTGTAGCTTGCTTTTCATATGCCCTAGTAAATTCTATGGTTTACTACCTGATTGACATTACATACATGGACAAGTCGTTGCTAATAAAATAAGGAATTAAAAGTGAAACAATCATAAGAATGTTTCCTCTCACTTTTTGCAATGCGACTATTTGAACTTACTGCACGAGAGATCTAACGTTTGAATTATTTATCACGGCACGTGAGACTGGGTGCGTCCGGCTGTATATACCAACCAAGCTCGCCGGTAGACACAAGCTTATATAGCAAGCACACACTCTTGTACATTCAGTGTAGGATTAAAAATACTCGGAAGCATAAAATAATGAGTCGACAACTATGAGAAATATGATTAACAGTAAAAATTAAATTTATAACTTCCTCCTTCAATGTGCTATTGGACTTATGTGCTTTGTGAAGAAACATTTGATTTAGTATTACATTTTATAATTATCAGGTTGAAAGTATTATTTCTAAAGCCGGTCCTGACATTGCTACCTACTGGACAGGACGTGCTAAACAGTTTCGCGACAAAACCAAGTGTTAAAGTGTGATTAGCACGTTCTCCGGGAGAAATTTTACTTTTCAGTTGGAAACAAATAATTATACAGACGCAGCAGCACAGCCATTCTAATAATTAATGCTAATTGTGTAACGGTGACGTGTTACTAATCACGCAAAATGTGAAATAATTTTCTAAATGATCATTTGAATACTAATCACCGCAGTATTATCATGTATTATATAAATGAATAGATTATTAGTGTTAAACATTGCTTACGGTATTAGAAAAAGTAGAGTTTCTTACACGAGAAGAAAATATCTGTTATCATACTGATTCATTTGTTAATAAATACCTGAATACCTTGTATTTTATTGGTCATGGTTTTATGAATATAACTCTCAATTTCCTACAATCATATTAGCATTGCTACAAGATATATAAAATTATATGTTGGCAATTGTCACAGCAGGTTAGAATATGCGATGTACTTTGTCATTATTAACAGACGCTCAAGCATTTAACTTGCAACAAATTACATTTGCAAACATGTTTAATAATTTAAGTCATATTTGCGTTCGAGAAATGAAAATTTAATTACGATTCGTGGCAAAAAGCCGTAAACCGTGTGTGCGTGTATAATTTCACATTTAAATGTAGCAGGTGCACTTGGTCAGTTTACGTTTCCTTGCTTGCACGGAACATTCAGTATTCTGCATCTTCAATTACAGTTTATAACCACATTCGAAATTCAGGTTTCGTTATCGTACAAATCTGCTCGCATTGGATGTACAACAAATACATATAGATTTTTAAGTGCACTTCAAATTTTAAACGTAGTTAGTGAAATAGATATTTATTTATAAAGATCCATTTTGCGTGACGTCAGTAAAAGTCAATGGACGATATGCTGAATGAGGAAAAATATCAAAGCAAATTTTCCTAAGATTTACAGAAGTTATTCTGGCATGAAATAACAAGTCGCACAAGGACATACAGCATGTAATATTTTAAGAATGTATCTAAACTCAACCCGTGTTTAGTTCTTTGTAATTCCACGTATACTAGTTAGTATGAATCAATATATTCAAACACTGTTTAAGACAAATACTAGTAGGTGCACTATCGGTTCTTTGTAAAGAAAGTAAAACTGAACGTGCTGTCACATACGTCTGTTCACATACAAATAAAACACCTGCAACTTATAAAGAACAAAAGAAGCGTTTTGCAGGTGTTTCTCAATAGAAAGGAATTAGACTTCCACATCACGAAGAGTTTAGTGGAAAATAGTGTTATAGGCAAGGAAATAACTTATTAACGTTGTTTCTCAACTACCTATTTTAGAACCGGACATTATTTCTATTCTTTCAACAATAGAGGGATGTACATACATTAGTTGTAAAATATTTTGAAATACTTTACTATAAAATACTGTTAGTATATGAACTAGAAATATTGCGTCTAAATTCAATATATGCGTAAAATAAATGTCATTACATTCTTTTTCTTTATTGAATTCCATCGTGAAGGCAGACTTTAAGAGTTTCTTAAACAAAAAATGTATTTAATTTTTTAAATTATGTATCTTAAATATATTCCGTATGATAATGCTAGATACATATGTGAAACGCGAATCCAAATTTCCTACTAATTACTCACAAGTTTCCCCAATATGCAAACTTGACCTTCTAGTCATAAAAATGTGAATATTTTTAGCTTAATGCCAAAATACAAACATTATATGTTACTATCCAGACATCTGTTATATGCTTCGCTTTATACAAATATTTACCAATCATATTTGGAACGAAAATTTAGTTCAAAATGATGTCACTTCAAATGTGTATTTTTACATTTCTAATTACTTTCCTAACTGTGCTAAATAACTGGCTATTTGTAGAATAAAAAACACGTCACAAAAAAAGATGTTTATTTTACCCACATTCGCCATATATGTTAGTTAAATTATTGTAATGTATTTAGAATAATAATCTAGTATTGCATGAAAATATTTATGTTACTGTATCGAAAGTTGTTACATAAATGGACATATAGATGGAAAATTATCTCCGCACGCTCAGACTTGTCAGATTTAGAAAGTGATTTTTTAAATTGTTCTCAGTGAGAGTTTGACATACCTAGTTGGTAATTAATTCTTTATATTAACTTAATAAAAACGCTGATTCTAATTTGTGTCATTTGGCACGTATATAAAATAGTAAAAAAATGTAAATTTCAAAAGATGCAAAAACAGATGTAGTTTTCTACAAAAATATTTGCAGATATAGAAAAACTTATACAAATTTATGAAATTTGAATTTGCGACAATTTAATGAGCTATTATTTTTATTACTTTGTACTTACATGAGAATACACTGATATGAGTTAATTTTGGAACCACTGATAAAATTATTTTTCTTTGAGCTGTATTTAGATCTGAAAGTTAATGTATGTTCCTCAAAGCAATATGTACAAATATTTATTCTATAAATGTGCAACACGAACTATATGATTATTTGTCAAATAAATTAGAATTGTCAATAAACCTAGTTATTGAATTTCAACTACATCAATAGTTGAATTATACTTGAGTAGGTTGCACGTTTGCATATGTACTATATAATTCTTCTCCTACTTACTGTTATTTCTAAGAAGAAGGCGTGAAGCTATGCTAGTATGTATGTCAAGAAGAGTGACAATAAAACAATCCACGAGAACAAATAGTTTTCTTACCAGGAATATCGATCTTAACGTTTTATTACTCTTGTCATGATCCGTGCGAGCATACGTGCATTAGAATTTTGTAATCTGACAAATATACAAGCTTCAGTAAATGTTTATATCATTGCACATATTTCTTCTATAATAATTGTTTATACATTTGCCATTAGAAACAAGAAGCTATTTATAAAGTTTGTTTTGCAAGTAATATCTGACAGACAATATACAACGTTTCTTACTGGCTCTATCATCAGTTATGTTCGTAGCGTACAATGTATATACATATAGCAGATATAGTAGTTACGTATGTACAAGTAAGTATGTATAACAGATTGGTGATTGGCTTTTCAATTAAGAGCGACACACGTTGCCAGGAGCACTGTCAAATCATGTCTAGTTATGAATAACATCGTCCAACATGAAAACCGATCACTCGCTAATTCACCATGCATTTATGCGTAAATCATTTCTGCTGTAACATGTAGGTATAGTTGTTAGTGAGTCGCCGGTCAGCCAAGCCAGTATGGGCGAGTGAGTATGTGTGTGGTGCGCGGAATGGCCGCTACAAGCGCTGCGTGTGCACTGTGTGAAGGTCAACCGGTGCTGACCCGGTACCCGTTGGCTTTATGGTACCATGCTCTCTGTCCTCTGCCCCCTGCATCTCCTGTTGTGACTGTTCCCGCCCTGCAAAAGACCGTTTCTGACGCAGGAAAGCACCGAGTACGTTAGCGGATTACCATTTAGATTACTCAGATCTGTTTTTGTGGCTTTTGGTATCATCTACAACGGTTGCATACTGTTGCTCAACTCTCCGTAGAAACTGAGTCATTCTGATTTATTTGCTATTCTACTTCATATGTATATTTATCAGGTTATCAGTGTTTTGGAAGCAAAGTTTATTCGTATAAATATTATACACAGATAACATTCTTTTTCAAGATAAACAAATTATTTCAGAAATAATTGGCAATAAGTGCAAGTAACAACTGTCAGTTGTTATACAGCAATTTAAAATCTCTATAATTACATCAATTTAGCTGTTTGTGTATTAGGTAAACAAGAATCTCAGGAACTAAAATGCTGCAATTATCTTGCAAATGCTATTCAACAATGTTGATGACATTGCTGAACAATCTAGTCAAAGTATATATTACAGTAAATGATGCCTGTATTCAAATATCACATATTATAATGCAGTATACGTGGGTGCGGTGCATTATAATTTTATAATCAAATTCGTCTGTGGCTCCAGGTATAAACAATGACAGCACTCTTGTACCTGTATGGGGGCCCACGCTTGCAAATTCTTCAGAGATCACGTTCGTTGGACCACAGCATCATCATTTGTTACGTCATCATACAGACTGAACTACGTCACTCATTGATAATGAATCGCGTGGGAATTCACACTACATACGTCCTCGGAATGATATGTAAAACGGAGATAAAAAGGTTCACTGATTCATGAAATACCTGGTATTTGCTGTTAAATTTTTAGTTGCCATTTTTTTGTCATGGCCAGCTTGATTAATTGGATTCCGATGTGTATACCAATTCTAATCATTTTCTCGTAAATATCATATAATGATTATGTATATATAATGAAATATTTTTATCTAATAAATCATGATAGGATATATCCTTTATACAGCACTACAAATGCTTTTTTATATTTGAGCAATTTAATAATATAAGTATATACATATGTTTTACATTGCGTATTATATTATTCTCGATATGATCTGCTGCTATACAAATATATTAATTTAAATATTTTTGCCTTGGATATTTTAACAGATTTATTTCCAATTTTTATCAATCATTCAAATATTGTTATTAAGTTTCATAACTGCATTGTATGTGAATGCTATGAGAACACTATTAATTTTCCATTTGCAATTGATAATTCAACAATTAAAGAGTAAATTTATGTTTGTACAACTGAGTAAACAAAATAATTTCCATTATTTTTTTTAAGTATATGTGACTAGAAATGTAAACAATTTTTTCTCGATAACAAGGCAAAGAACATCAACAACTCTATAGTGTTTTGTATTTGTGGTTCGTCATATTTTGCATCCGACTCACCTTCTAAATTTAAAAAGTACGTTATGAAGGTTGTATGAATCACAAAATCTACTAGAACTTATTACGTTCTTTGGTAATTTCACATTGTTTTATTGATTTTTCATCTCGCCTGAATCACACGGCTGAACATAAGTCTTGATTTCATTGTTTCGTGAAGGTTGTTTTGAATAATTGAATATTTTGTCGTTTAACAGATAAATATGTGAAAATATATATAATATGACAACAATTTTATCGTTTTTATAAGCCAAGAAGTCGCGTTTTTATTATATTTATTTATTCTTCAACGCTTTAAGCACAAAAATGTATCAGTATTTCTCTTATATTTTGAACAATTAGTTAAAATACGTAAATAAATAATCAAATCTTTAAAGAATGAATATTCTAGGTTATTTTAAATAAAAATACAAACAGTTTATTATTTATTTATCCCTGAATGTCCATGTCTGATATTATAGTTATATGAAAATTATATATTAATGCAATTTATCTCTGCGTCCATTGAATCGTTCATTTCCTTCATTTCACAATATTAATCCACGAATAATTAAAACAATACTGTGAAACATATTTATTTATTATTATGACATACACAATTCTAACCTTGATTAGGACTTTTAGTATTAATAACAAGTTTTATTTCTGTTTAATAATGGAATAATATATTAATTATATATATTTTGTCCTTCACAGGACATTTTTTTCTTCGTTCATTAGAATAATTTATTATTATTGATTTGAATGCTCTAGTTTTTATGGTAATTCTTGGCTCTGGAACAAATCATGTGCTTAGCTGTCCACGTGAGTGAATTAGAATTCATCTATATAAGTTATTCTATTCTCTCACTCTGATAAATGTGTTTTACAACTTGCACTATTCTCTCTGGCTGTCGGACCGTGGATATGCAGACAATCAATAGCTTATGCAACATGTCTTTTTCATTCCATGTTTTGTTCTACACTCAATGCAGATGAAAGTAAATGTTTCTTGGAATTTCTTAACAGTTATTGTGGTAGTTTTGACATAATTCTTTATCTGTTTCATGGTTATAACTTTTCAGTTATGTTTCGGAAGAAGGTGTTTATTGTTTTATGTTTTGTAATTATTTATTTGAAGGTTAGGATTTGATTTTTCTAATAAGATAAAGTATTTATTTTACGTCAATGTATTAATTAAATATTTTGTCTAACATTCAGTTGATTATATTTTCCATATTACAAATAATTTAATTTTTGTGATAAATTGTAAATGTATGCAAACTGCTATTTCCGTTTCATATTTTTACATTATCATATTTTAAAATGAATGGTATTTTGTGTTAGGAAAATTTCTCTGCTATACTTATGTACCTGCATAGTTGACTTGTGACTCATATTGTTCTGCAAAACGATCACGGTTTTTCCTGCACACCGCCATGCACGAATGTGTAACTATATTTGGTTGACCGTTGTTTACCGTAGGAATATTCTATATACGTGTGTGTGTTGAATGTACAGATCTAACAACTCTAGACAAGTCAGGTATACAAGGACGTCATCTTTGTACGCGTGTTGCAGAAATAGATCATGTGACCTCGAGTAACATTAAACCCGCAAGAATTTCCATTTTTTACTCCATTTTCATTGCGGACAAATACAGTTATATGCCGATCGAATCATATGTTGACCATGTTTGACTCATACATGTAATGACTCTTCCGGATTGCACGTGTGTGTGTGTGTTAATGAATCGAATCTTTTGTTATAATGAAAAACAGTTAACTTTTTGTACTTCTGAATTTATTATGACAAATTAATATATCATTTACGAACGTTAATTAATTATACACAAAAAATTAAAACTTCCACGTGTTATTTATTTATAACTTTAATTATAGTTATATTCTTATTAAACTCGTGTATTATTTAACGGTTATTATTTATTTTCGCTATTAATCGATTTTATACATGCATTAATTTTATCATGCTTCATTGAATATGTTAAGAAAGCTAAATTTTTTGTTTGATAATTCAATGCGATTTCTGTTTTCATATTGCATATTTTTCTGGTTTCGCCTGTGATCATTTAAATATTGCCAGGGATTTTTTATATATTTTTTCTTCATTATTTTTATTTCTTGAAAAATATCACTTAAAGTACCTGTAGTAGCAAATGTATTGGTTAACTGAATTCAGTGCAATATCAAATATAAATAGCATATGGGATCTATTTTAGTTATACCAATACAGTAAAATATTTTTATATACATAATCCCTATTCACCACATCTGATTATGCTGTCATTCAAAAAAGGAAATACATGTTTATACCTGTAAATAATGGACAATATAACTAAGTTAAAGTTTAAGTAAGTTGGATGTAGTAGTGTCGCACTTACAAGTATATGTTTACGCAATTTTTACATAGCGTCTATGAAATGCGTAGTTGTGAAACATTAAACTGGTAATAGTCCATTGCACAATTGTCACTCCCAATGTGTATGTATATGTATGGTATATATTGACGTTAGAAATTGCATTCTTCGAATTCAATCCATCATCTTGACTTCTCTTAAAGCGATTCAAGAATTTTGTATCACTCACTGATATCGAGTAGAAACTTTCTCAATGTTGCAAAATACAAATAATCTTTAGGCATGAGTTGGTTTCTGGTATTTGTACTGTATTTGATTGAGATTATCTGATATTGCCAATACTTATATATGTACATTGATGGAGTACCTAAAGTATAATTCATTTACACAATAATAATTCAATCAAATAATATTGCAATAAATGTAATAAAAGTGCTAAAGTACATACCCTCTAGGTAATCACTATAAAAATAACAAAGAGAAATAATACATTTATTACATTACTAAAGTAAATATTTTTTTCATATTACGAAGGCTGTAATAATCAACAAGTGCTATCAATAATAATGCATCTTAAAATCGTTATTGTCAGAAATTCAATTTGATTTTGTCCTTGTATATCTGTAGTAATTTCTTTGTTCAGTTTATTTTTACAGAAATCCTAATTTCTCTACTTCACTTACCGCAGTAATGCCTCGCCGCAAATTATAGTGTTTTATTCGAAATCATAGTGCGTAAAAATAAATCGCACAAGATAATCTTAACGTACTTAGCTATAAATATTACATGTTGCACACAAATACATACACACCTGTACACATACAGCGTGTAATCATCACACAAGTTAGGGTGTAAAAATTATTATATTCAAGGTCACAAGTATGTATGTTTCATGGTATTATATTTAATATAAGGAAATGTGTCTTCATCGTCAGATAAACGACCTTCCTAATGAGAATGTCATTTTATCTGTTGCTTCCTTTTTTATTGCGTATAAAGAAGTTCGCCATTTTTTATGATGCGTTAATTATATCGTTCCATTATCGTAGTTATGTGTTTATGTTTTGTATTACAAAGTCAACCTTATTTAACAAGATAAAAATGTATGTAATGTCTGTATTTAAAAATGTGAAAGCATTTTGAAATATTTGCTAAATACCCATATATTACAAAGACTTTTTAATCTATGTATGTTATTTAATGTGTATTGTATATTACCAAAAAGGAATTAATGCATTTGTATTTATACGCTAGTTTAGATATTTGAAAATTCGGAGAGTTTAATACTACGTTCAGCGACAAATTAATCATTTCACTTGATATTAACAAGATTTATAGTGTTAATTGTAAATTACCATGTGACATAACCTTTAATACGATATAAGTTTGTAGTTTTTTAATGGGCGCGTCCTAATTGTATGGAGTAGGAAGCGTGAACTAATATTAAAATGTGGCAATATTATTTTGGAAATTTTCAGTAATTCTTACAACGACCTTGTCACATGCGTACGAAAGAGGTTATATATGAATGTGTTAATAACATATCAATGATGACTTTGTATCAAATACAAGGCGATAGAAATTAAGATGTAATAAAAATTCCATACGTGAAAATGTATCCTTGTACGTGTGTAACATTGTGTGCAAAATTAAAATTCTTTGGCCCGGTTTTAGAATTGCGGTCTGTTATTGCGTACTTGTAAACAATAAATAATGTATGGGTTTGGCAGTTGATGTTAATTGTAATTTTATTGCTAGTAATTCATTAAACTTACTTTCTAAATCTCATGTTTTTCTTCTGTTGTTATTGTTCAAGATGTGTTGTAAAAATATTTATTAATATATTTAAGTAGCGTGACATAATTGTTTTAAGTGTTTTATAAGAAAAAGCTAAGAGTATATTCGTAAAAACTAAAACAAACTAATGCGACAAAAAGTACTGGATTTTAAATTTTAGTACTCTGTATTATTATGAAATGGTAATAGTTAATTCAATTACATATTCTACCTTCATTATTTAGTCCTTAATTATTTTGTACATATTCTAGTCATCTGTGTATGCATTAATTAGATATTTAAAATATACAATGCATACATTTTTATTAATAATACATATTACCTTATTACATCAAGGTATGGGAACACTACAACTCGTAATTATTTTTATATGTTCTTTAATTGAATATTATATTCTTAAAAAATATGTCACCTGGCCAGTATTACAATATAAAATCATCACGAATATAAACAACTAAATATATTCAAGGTGATATTAAATTCATATCTTAAAAATCACACATTCATGTCTCATATGACGGTACTTCCTTATGTAATATTTTTTGCTTCCTTTTGTATTATAAAATAGTTACAAACATTCATTGAATTTTTACTGTGCAGGAAATATTGTATAATAATTTCTTAGATGTACAGATACAGTACATCCTATATTTTTTATTGTCATTATATTGCGTTTTTATGGCAAAAATATTTCATTTGACAAAGTAAATTATTTCAGAAATGTTTATACATTTTATACGAGTATTTACATGAAGGAATTTTCCAGAAATACAAGTTATTTATGTTTAAAACTATTTGACCATTATCGTTAAATCACTATTTGTGTTTGGAAATATTTGCTGAATCATCCACAATAAAAGTTTATTTCTATGAATGAAGAACTATTTTTATACCATCATCAGCTTAAAATAAATGTACAACTTCGTCGCTTAACGTAGCATTCAAGTCACCAGGTTTTCAAATTAAATTTCAGGTATCTATTCATTCAGAAAATGAAACGTGTCTCATTCTTGTTCGGTAAAGTTGATGATGAATCATTAGTTTAATTTTTTAACTTATTTCGTAT
>JAGJTL010000073.1:43696-61452 GCA_022063505.1 Calosoma granatense | reverse complement strand
TGTGTGTGTTTGTTTTTTATATTTAAAAACAACAATATTAAATGAAACTAAATATTGTTGTTTTGTATTTTAGTTTTATTTATATTCCTGGATATACACAAAAAATGATTACATAATTTCATTGTTTTATTTGACAATGTTGTAACAAATATTAAATTCCGTTGCTACATGTCTACATGGGACGTGATTATGGCCTTCACGCTTTGTCTCGCCAATAATTTGTTAATTCTTGTCGTGAAGGTGTGCCCAGAGACCCGAAATAACATAATCTCGCCATTGTCTTCTCGCATCAAGCACACTGTCATTCACACATTCTTATCGTGATGCTTCTAATGATTCGCACTGTACGAAATCCTGCATAAATGCGTTACAG
The DNA here is from genome assembly GCA_022063505.1 of Calosoma granatense. Classification (NCBI taxonomy): domain Eukaryota; kingdom Metazoa; phylum Arthropoda; class Insecta; order Coleoptera; family Carabidae; genus Calosoma; species Calosoma granatense. The sequence continues at coordinate 61,079 of JAGJTL010000073.1, read as the reverse complement.
ATTAGTGCGCACTTTTTCATCTCACGTATTCGTGGAACACGTGTCAAGATATGTGAATGACGTCACCAACTGTCATCGTCTAGCAAGCGGATTTTTTATTCTTTCTTAGGTGTCTGACATTGGCGGAATACTTTATAAGATGCTAAGCTATTCATTATTATTGCATGCGTTGATATGCATTCCAAATATTTGCACGTAAATTCCCTAATGATTGGTTATGTGAATTGTAAATTTACTGTCGGTTCTCTAACAGTAATTTAATAGCTTAGAATTGGTTGTATAGTTTCTGAGAACGTTGTTAATTTCAAATTAAGTAGGTAGCGGTTTAGAAGCCACGAACCGACTTTTTAAAAGAAGTACATATATGAATATTATCTGTTTTTATCTGTCGTACATATTATTCGCAGTAAGAAATATATTTTATCTTTTTAATTCACAAATCTAAAAAAAAAGAACTTGATAGTTCAAATTAATCTATGCCATATATAATTTTGTCAATTATCGAAAATCATTGATAAAATTAAAATCGGTCTGTAAAAATGTATTGAAAGTTGACGCGCTGATGATCACACGTGTGTACTGCTGCTATGCATCATTGTACAGCGAGCAGCTGTTTAATGTAGTTCTTTTTAACCTGTTTATACCTTACAGTCAGCTGACTATTCAAGACTGGACATGCTTGGCTAGCCACTGTGATACATCGTGTAATATGTTTTGAAATTATCACTTTAGAACTCATTTACATTTCATTACACACAAACATCCAGATATATTGTGTGTATTGTTTTAAGATTTTAGGTGAGGTAATTATATACGTAAGTACCTTTTAATTTTCATGTTCTTTTAATGTTTAAAAAGATATACAATATATATTTTACTTTGTTGATAATAATAACAATTATAGACACTTCAGTAAGTGTTATTTTCAGTACGAATTACAAAACTGAAGTATAATCGAGATTTAAATATCGTATAAGTCTTATTTAACATATTTGCAAGTTTTTATGGAAATGTTTTATTATACTGAAGTAGAAACTCAACTTGCTAACAAATAACAAGTGTAAAATTACTTTTCATTAATTTAATACTTATTGTGATGCACTATAAAAGTGAAATATTCAATTAAACATACAATAAGAAAAAGAAACTGATTATATTAAGCGTGTACGATTTCCGCAATGTTGAAATATTCAAGATTCTCCTTTACATTATATCTATACCATGTTAGAATTCATATTTTGCATGTAAATAATGCAGGAAACATTATAATCAGTGTTAGTTACCATTGTTATTATGAACAAGACCACACGTTTTATTTACGGTAACCAATTAATAATAATTTTCAGTGTAATTTCATTTGTTCTGAGAAAGTTGAGTAAATCAGTTTACAGAGAATATTACTATATGTAAGCTGGATGAAGAAAGGAATTAATAATACCAATCATAGTGTCTTGTTAGGCTAATTTACATATAAGTGCTTGTTCCAATGCACTTTGAGAAAGTGACGTGTAGATCATCCTTGGTTTAGTTAAGTTCTGTTTAAGTATACAGGATAATCATATATAATTATTATTTAATTTATGAACAGTGCGAGAGAATAATGTTTCACTTATAAATAAAAAACATATTTTTAAATTTCAACGCACATGATTTCAATGTTTATGAGTTGTTTTTTAATTCTAAATATTTAAATTATGATTATTAACTATGACTACACAAATTACTGTAAAATCCCCTTGATTTACAATTGAAAATTGTTATTTATCACTTAGCATCAATATTAATCATGGATACAGTGTCTCATGTGGTTTTTCCAAAGCCTATTATCTGTTATACACACACACATACACACACACACACACACACACATACATACATCCACGTGCTGTATCCCTTAAATGTGGGATAAACAGAATGCCTCAAGGTTAAATTCAACATAAATAATTTATCACCGGCAAATATTAAGTCATAAAACAATTTCAGCACCGGATTAATACAGCGCTCAATTCGCGGCCAACAAACATTGGTTATTAATGAGAGAACCTGCGTGTTTTATAATAAGAAAATAAAAAAAAACTTCTGTAAAAAGCCAACATATTTATGTCGTCAAAGCTTTGACAGGAAAGTAGAGCAACTGAGCCCCAATATGGAGGGACAGAGATAGACTTATCTGATTACTTATATTGTCTGTCTCACTCTGTCACATGAGTTTCTCTTGGGTGTGTCTGTATAGTTGGGTGACGTGTATTTCTCTCCGACTGCTTGAAAATCATTTTAATCTCGATGTTATAAATGGTTCCATTTGACTCTCATGAATGAGCAAATGAAACTGCCGAATGAGTTTCCTGATGTTAATATTTCACTGGCGTTTTTTTTTCCTTCGTTACTTGTCGTGACGTTGGGGTCAACACGCTTGACTCGAATATTCTGTGGGTTTGAATCCCGTTGAAGATAGTCTATGGTCTAGCGTTGACAGATGGGATCAAGGAACTTGAAATGAACTGAAGAACAGTGCTTCTGAAGTAGTTAAGTTTATGCAATAATATTTGACAAACACTGACTTTTGGCAAGTTGTAATTTTGTTCTGTAATACCAACTAAATGTCAATACTAATGTGTGCTAAACACATCCGTTTGTTATTTTTCATTGCGAAACTAAATATATAGCGTGTATATATAACATTTATAGGTGTACTCTCGTATATAACAAAAGTTATATATTAGCATAAATAGTAGGTACATTTCTTTTGTAAATAACTTTCGTAGTATTGCGATATCTTTATGTAATACACATTTTGTGTTTATAAATAAAATAGAATTTTGTAATTTCTATAATATATTGTGTATTTAGTTATGAAATATTTAAATTTTTGCAGTTTCACAAAATATATGCAAAAAACGTTAATCATGCGGTTAGCCTGAGCAGTTCTAAGAAACACTACAGAAAACAAGATATATTTCATGTCGTTGCTTGACGTACCATTGAAATCTCCAGAATACTTTGCATGTTTGCTACAAAATAATTTATTTTTATAGTCGTTTTAAATTGAAATATAGTACAACTAAAAATTATTGTTGAAATTTAAACTTGCTAGTCATTTTATCTTGGGAAAAAAATTATATTCATTTACAGAAATATATTTCTAGGGTGTTACCCGGAGAAAACCGGCTTAGCTTTTGAATATCATGATGATGTCATACTTTTCGAAGAATTTATATGAAGTTAAACTGTATGTTGCTTCATCCAATATCTTCTTCATGCTTTAATATGTTTTACTGAATGGAAAAATATAATTAGTTTTTTATTTTCTTCAATTCAAGTCATTTTACTATGGTAATATTTTCTTTTCTTTCAAATTCTTATACGTATTTAATTTTAGTAGTGATGCAGATTAGGTAAAATTATATATTTATTACTAGTAACAGTATAAGATTCCGACAATACTGGGTTGCAAATATACTTTAGCAGTTAACTTAACTGAAATGAGTACTGCAACTGCTTGTGTTGGTATTTATTTAAATTGTAGACATTGCATTAATACAAAGTACCTTTTTACACTGCATTTGTATTAATCTACTTACGTTAATAACAATATTCGTGCAGTAAATAGCATTTGCGTGCTAACATCGGCGTACGACTGTGTTTTGCACGGCTAGTTTATCATTATAATTAATATCTTAATCGTTTAACGTTCAGCCCGGCAGAGACGATTCATCTTAGCGATGTCAATTATGGAGTAAAATCGTTTGATAAAAACAAGTTCGAGAGCAACTTTCAGTGCAAGTGTTCATACCTACGTACATACATACACATATCGAACGTTGCAATGTTTGTGCATTTATTGTAACCAAGTGAAACTGTCCGCTTGTCGCGATCTAGAATGTTACTGGTAAATCTTAAACGATCACTTTCGAATCGACACAACTACTCGCCTTTATATAAGGCACGTGCCTTCCATGGGCGTAGCTAATGGAATATTTACGTGGGGGTTTTACACTAGATTATCCCGTCTGAAAAGTCTATTGCAACTGACTTTGAATCAAATCTGACATCAATAGTTAAATGAAATAATATATCTTAACACAACTTACTATTAACGAAAGTAATACAATGAATTCGTTACTTAATTTATGTAAATATTATGGATAATTCGCATTATCAACTGTACAATCATGACGAAGAAATAATTCTAAAAATTTTATATACTTATACCGGTTTTAATATCTATTCATACATGATATTTAAATTAGATCAGATAAGTCTCTCAGTATGTATTTCAGCAGATGAAGTAATAAATACATTATTTTTTATAAACAGCCATAAATAAACTGTAGCTATACAGATTTTTCTCGTAAAACTGGATTTCTGAAAATGTCAACAACTTTACTTTTACTATCGGTAATACAACGGTTAAATTTCACTTATTTTTTATTTTACTCAGTCGGCATTCATAATCAACTGTTGATGTAAGAAAGAAAATGGAAATTATTGTTGTCCGTACATCATTTCTATATTTAGCTTAATCGTGATTCAGGAATAAACTTATCAACTGTTGAATTTATTTTTCTTCTAATATAACTCATACTATATTGAATAATCAAAGGTAATGAATCACCTGTAACAAATATTTACACGTCTACCATTATCTGAATTATGCACTCATTGTATATATTCAATATATAATATGTTTCACTACTTTTGCATGTTAAATTAATATAAACCTACAATATGAGTATAGTAAACAAAGTTTATGCCAACGTTCGTATTAATTCGTACTTCTTCGGAAGTGCAGAAACTTTATGTGACCTTTGAACATGCACTTAAAGTTCAAATAACTGCAACTAATATTTTCTATAGCTTTTTTACTGAATGAATGAAAATATAAAATATGATTTGATAAATTGTTTGTTTTAAAATAATTGGTCCACAGCCGCCAGCTATCTGTACAGAGCTACCGGTAATTACTCTAAATGCGGGCAAAATTACGGTAAGCCATTGAACTGTGTACAATTATGTATGTCAATTCAGGTGTTTATTTTTTGTTTTCAAATATGAAAAATGTTCGTAATTAACTGTACCAATTTGGCACTATTTTGTTGTTAACTGCGAGCTTGTTCGTTCTTGTCAACAATTAGTTTGATTAGATTATTAGTTTTTCGATGTCATTTCATATGTCACTGTGTATGCATTGTAAATTGAGGAAATCAGTTATTTTGTATAATGGTGCAGGTCTCTGCGTATTGCTTAATTCAGAATAAGACAGGTTTCTGCTTGTATAGGAAGTGTACAGGTGTGTTTTATCACGTGTACTACACGATGAGAAAGTGAATTTCTGTACGTCTAGTTTATTGACGTGTGCTAAAATTAAAATAATATTTTAGCACTTTGTGGTTTTTTAAAGTACATTACAATTTTGAAAGTTGGTTTGTGCTTTTTGTTTTTTTTACTAAGTACTTAAATTATTCGTTATATTCATCACAATATAATTTAGTTTTAATATAACATAAATATTCAAAATGATGCAATATATCTATTTCTATGACATAGTTTTAATGAATATAATAAATTTCTCTTCAACATAATGAGAAATCGGTATTTAGTTTTGTAAAATAAAATACCGATAATGTTCCATTTTCAAGTAATAAAAATGTAAAATAAATGCTATTAATTTTTTACTATTAATTAATGCCACTTTTACAACTAAACATTAGTTAAACCATTTAAAAGTTTCGTTATAAATGCATAACTTATGAAAATATCCTACGGACCAGAAACAAATTTCACTTTTGAATTAATTAATTATACTTAATTTCCAAATTAATATTCCGTAAATATATATACATATGTATGTTTATCGACTGTGGCCGAACAAAATTGTGTTTGGTAAATACGTAGGTGTCTCGGGCACTTTCAAGGCGCGCGTATATTTATGACGAAAGATTTCACTAAATTAAAAATATACCGACACAGGTATGCAGCACAGTACTTTCACACTTTTTCACATTTAATAACGGTCATTCGATCAAAGTGAGCCTAGCAAATGTGTACACGTTGTCATGAATAAACACTAGTGTACAAGTTATATTTAATACAGAGAACTAATTACCTCTCTATGCATCTCACATGCAACAATGTACAAATGTCTGATGTAAAATCATAATGCTTGCAAGTACATATGTGTAGGCACGCTTTAAATGAATTGGTTGTAACATGTAATTAGGGTGAAATGTTTTCTCTAGATTACTGCATCCATTCTGTGTTCGTTAATGACTGGCACAAAGTTGTAGCGAATGAGTTTTTAATAGTTTCGTATTAATAAACATTAAGATAGTACAGTAAAGTCTTGTTGAATGATAACAATTTTGGAAGAAATATAAAGAGTGATATTTTATATAATAATCGTAAATATAACTGCAGCAAGTGTTACATTTTAAATAATTTCTCAACAATTATAATTACATTTGGCATATGTATAGTATAATATGAAATTTGTGTTACGAAATAACTGCACAGGACCCCAAGCGGTTTCCTAAACGGATTACAGGGGTAAAAGTATTGAGCCGTATTTACAATTTTTCACTTTTCAATATTGAAAATGTTTGGTGTAAATATATATACCCTAATGTACAAGTAGCAAAACATCCCGCTGTGATGGGTTTGCCCACTAAATACGAAGCCAAGTCAATGTGTAATTATTTTGAAACATACTATATTATAATAATGTCGCCATAATTGCCTTCGAATTTGAGAATAGCGTCTCTGTGGCGCCATCCAGTACAAAATGTTGATATTTTGCAGTTTTGTCCGTAAATAAGGTTTTGCTTATATTACTTGTCATTGTTATCTTGTTTCCTAATGACTTTCTTGAAAAAGGCATTATGATAAGATAAATAATGTTCGTGCAGCTTTACAACCCTTTCTTATCTTGTACAGATCCTGTTACACTGTTAGACTAATCCGTCTGTTTGGAAAATTCCTGATAAGTAGCTGACATCCTGTTAATCAGATAGTTTATGACAATATACAGGAGTGTTGTTAGACTGATATTCTTCTACTAGAATAACTTGTAGATAATGGTTCATCGTTATCAAAACGATGTAAGTGATGACAGTGTTTTCCTTCTGTTTATATTTTTCATAGTTAAAAATTTTACATTGTGTAGATAAATAGTTTTGTCCAGTTAGTTTAAAAATTGTCAGACTGTTGGCGACAGTAAAAGGAAAATATTTGCATGCGAAATATCGAGAACAGCAGGGGGTATACTTGACCGAGCTTAAAGTTGAGAAGTGCGGCATTGTTCGTAGATACCACGACAGAAATGCTCAGTTACCAATACCGGAGTCGTCTAGACTTGTTCGATTTACTTTTACCTAGAACTGACCGCTACAGAACAGGATGTTATGACAAATAATATTTATTAGCGACGCCAAAAGCAAATTGTTGGCATACTTAGACGATATAAGAGGATATGCGATAATACAGGCATTAGCGAAAGTTATTTTTAGATTTTATTTTTTCTACATATTACTTTTTCAAATTATGATATAGCTTTTAGTTAAATACGAAGCAGAGAAATAATAAACTAGTAAGATTCATCTGTTTCCTGATATAAAGATAATGTTATGTATACTTTAAAAAGTATAGTTATAATTATAACATTCTGAATCGATATTATTCCTTCGGGACTTTATGCTGTTCATAATATTCATCAATAACAGGATTAACACATTCTTTTCTTCTGACGAAGAAAAAAATTTATAACATGTTAAGTTATTTATTCAGGTATTCTAAATAATATATATTTGCCTCAATGCGGGCCTCTGAAGGAAATAATTAATTTGTGCAATTAAACATAATCAAGATAAGAAATACTAATTAAAGAGCGTACTACGACTGTACATAAAAGGTATTGATTTACAAATATTGTTTATACTTATTTATTAAGAGCAGTTTTGTTTTTACATTTTGATTTCTTGCAAAGGTATGCATTCAGAATATTAAATAGATGAATCAATTTATTTTTTATCGTTTTTCAAACGTCCCTGTAGTTTTTTTTATTGTATAATTGAATTTATTACTTGAACAGAATTTTCAATAACATCGTCATGTCATGTATTCCTTCTGCACATATTAAATACAGAAAATTTTCCCATGTGAAGACAATTTCACGCATTTTCAATAAATCTTAATTTTATTATCCTTTCCTGTACGTTGTTGCAACACGCAATAATAATATTTATACAAACATCGCTCAGGATAAATGACAAGCAAGTTTTTTTCCAGTTTCACTCAGCCTACTCTGATACTAACAATATGTTTGTGTGGAGAAATAAATCGCATCTTGAATAAGAAATCAATTCAAGTTGTAATTAATAGCGATATTAAATAGAGTAAAGAGCGAGGGGACTAGTTGCAATGATTGATATTAAATGTAGGTTTGAAATACGTGTACTGCCTAGTTTGTCTACAAGGTTGTCCAGATTCCTAGTAAATGATAAGCTATAAAATGAAATTTGCATTGGAAATGGCCAGCACGTCCATATTGGCGACATTATCATAATGGTTCTGCAAAGATTCAAAGTTCCTTATTTTTTTCTTTGTTGCGAAATCTATACCTAATAATAATACTCGCATTTTATCAGTTCAAAACACTTACTGACCTGGATTTATAAATAAATTATTTTAGTCTAAACTAAAGGCAAAAAATGACATTATTAAATTGAGATTGTGTGAAATTATTTTAACAGAATGCAATGAATTCTTCAATATGTTTAATTACAATAGTTTCAATCTTACGTCATGTTGACGTATTCATTATTATTGGAAATTCCGACTATTGGTCAGATTATTGTTAAAATTATTCATTCATAAATTACACATACGTATTCGGCTTAGCTCATTAACTTAAAAATAAGGTAAATATCCCCATATATATATCTAATGAACATTAACGTACGTATGCGTGATTAGCTATTAGGTGTACATTTCCACGTTAATAATTTCATGCCATTCATAAATACACTTCCAGGAATATCTCACGAAAGAATTTCGTTTCATATTTTGCAAGTATACATGTTATTGAATATACAACATACATAAGTATATACAACTTTCCATTTCTAGTGGAAGAATCTATAAATGTTCATTTACATTTTTACATTAACATTTTTCAACTGTTAAATATCAAGGATGAGACTCTTGTAACGAAGAGAGCATATTTTTATATTTACGTTCTATTTCATGTTGGTTAGTTTCATAGTTGTGAAATGTAGCAAAAATATTTTATTACTCTCTGTTTGTTTCGTAACATGTAACTTTGGAATATATTAAGTGTTTATTAGGTAAACTTAATTACTTCATTTTGTGAAATAAAGTAAAACGTAACTCGGTACACATGTTATGTATAACTTTAATATACCTCTTGAGTTTTATCAATGTTACGTGTCACCGAAAACTGTATAAAAACTAATAAGATTCACTTTAGTTGTTTTTATAGCCTACGATTACAAGTTGAAACAGCACGGCATTTGTAACAGTGTAGTGCAGTGCGTTGTGTCAAAGATACCGAGTACCGTGAGAGAGTTTTTTACTGTAGACAAAATCCAGTGTGCTGTTAATGTTGTGGTGTCTTAATCTAAAATGTCAATATGAAGAGGTATAAATATTGTTAGTTAAAATTTTATAAAAACTAAATTTCCACCGTCAGACGTCTTTCTATTCAGTTCAATACTAGCTACACAGGTTTAAATTAACTCGTACAAAAGATATCTAATACATGTAAGTAAAATCATTGAATTATATTAAACATAGTTGATATATTTTGTAGGTTTGAAACTAATGTTGAATGTAAAATAACAATTCTATTTCAAAACTATTACAAAGAGATTTGACATTCACAATGTTTTATGTGTGTCTATTTGTAGCTACATCGAATATCTAATTCGCAAAATGTTTTGCTCAATTTCGAATTTTAGTTATTCAGGTTATTTTGTAATTTTAGAAGACACAAGTTGCAATGAGAACCGAAGGACGTGTTGACATTTTCTGATTCACATTTTCATGTGGGCATTGCCAAATAGAGAAACACCACATGTTGAAATATACGACATACCGTCATAGTTTTACCTTTGTTAACATCACTCTAATTGAGCTGAATCTCTTCAAGATAATTACTTGGCTTAATAATTACCATGCTATAAAATATTTCATTTGTAATATCCTGTTCATAAAATTTTTTTTTGGTTATATTCGTGAGCATATTAAGACAAGGGCAAATCCTAATATTAATAGAATCATTTGTTTTATTGATTAATCACGATATATGCATCTTCTTAAACGACATCAAAAAAAAAAAAATTTAAGAAAAGTTTTGCTAAATTGTTATTTTTCTACAAATAAAATATTTTAAACAATATTTAAAAACTACTACAAAAACATGATACAAAAATGTATCATTAGTTTTAAAAGAATATTCATTATAAACAGTTTAATTTAATTATTGTGTTACACACTGAACAATATAATAAAATAATAGGCAATTTATACATTCATTTAAATTGGTTAACATGCAATTTGGTCCAAGGCTGTGAAAATACTTTTTGTGAAATTATTTTTAAAAAGTCTATTAGCTAAATTTACTGTAATTATAACCTTACATGTATTAAATCATATGAAATTGTTTAAAAGTTAATATGCTTTTTATAGTGAACATTAAAAATTGATTATTTTCATGAAGCACAATGAGTACGTTGTGTTGTATTATAAATAATTTTATGTCCGTTTTACTCTGAACAATTTTAACCTATCTGTAGTTTGTTATTGATTCACTTAATATGAATTGTCTCCAAAATAATATCAATTAGTATTTTTTGTAAGAAAGAAATAAATGAAATTGCCGTGACATATCATTTTTCTATTAATACATGTTCACATGAAACATTTTTCACTTTATTTATATTTGTGTAATTATTATAATTCAAATCCTATTTCATAAATTGTTCAATAAACAGAAGTCATACAAAGATTTTTGTAGTTTCCATGCAGATTCTACGTGTAAATATTAAAAAAAGATTATTATTCTCTAGCTAGATTGAAAGTAAAATTTCAATTTCATTTTCATTCCTAGCTACAGTATAATGTGCATTTCAATAGGCTACACACGCACTTACAAATACATTTCAGTCAGTGTACAAACATACAAGAATATACATTAAATTCTCTTAGATTTGTAAGTGTATGTACATGGAATAAGAACACCATTTGCAATTATGTGTAAACTCACACATTTGTACATGCATATAAACTATATATCTGCACACAGACACACATACAGGCACGTATATTGATGAAGTCAATCTGTGCGGGTTATGTTGGTTACCATTAAACGAAATACTCTCACGCACACGTTACAATATATAGTGCAGTGTAAACCGACCTATGCACTGTACGTGTGTATGTTGTATAGTTTGCTTGTACATGATCCTTCACCGAGAATCGGCCCAGCGAAATTATCCATGCATATGGACCACTTATAAAAGTCTAGTAATACACAATAATTTAATGTACTTCGAACTTATCAATTATCTGCGCAACATAAGCAGCGCATGTCAACGTTTTCCCATTACCCATTGCGCGAATCTTTATATTTGCATGTTTATTGTACACTACAGGTCTTTATAACGCTTTCATTTCAAAATTATTACTTTATGTAACAAGTGGAAACATAACGTATAAATAGAATATATAACAAACTATTTTAGAAATAGCAAGTGACATAAATATAAGAAACTTAGGACTCACCTGATTGTTTAGTAATATATCCTTCTGTAAGGTTGGTAATCAAGATTCATACGGCACTATGCGTCATCATACGAACGCATATATGAGAGTTATTTGCTACACTTATTTCGCTCAGAACATAGATACGCACGTATACGTGTGTGTATTATCGTAATGTCTTATGGGAAATGCACAAGAACAACTAACGTGTCAGTTCCCGTTTCAGAGACGATTGTTGCACATTTTACACTATGCTAATTTACTGACAACAATTGCACGACGTTATGTAAACATAGTATAATAATATGAACACGACAGCGGAGTTGTTATTGTTCATATATACGATTATATATGTGTTACACAAACTTGGTGATTAATTAAATGTTAACTACCAGTTGGATTCAGGTTACCGAGATTCTGTAAAAGAGAATTATTTTGTTGTCATGTCAATGCACTGGCTAATATAACACTTCCGTTTTAGATTTTGTACACAATGCGAGACACTGGTTTCATTAGTATTGATCTCAGGTGGTTCTAACTTGATTGGTGGACGTTATTAGCGGTAAATTAAATGTTTTTAAAAGAACATTATTTACTATCAATATACCCGTGTATATAAAATGAGAACTAATAATATTTAATAGTAAAATCTAGTGTCAATTCGAAAGTGACAACCTTGTTCTAAATGTTTTTCCACAATAGTTTAATATAATTTATTTATTGACAGTATCTATAAACAGAACAGGGCAGCATTTAGTATTAATTAAGAAAGTAATTCTTAGAATATTATTAAATTTTTGTTATGCCGTCATTGAATATAATCTTGAATAGCTATTCGAATTCTGATAACTAATTTTAATGGCAAGTTATTATTATTGCAATCAATTCAAGAAATATAATTTTACATGGCGGCTGTTTGATTAAAGATTGAACATAATAGATTAATAATATAACTTTTTTCTTCATTCACATCTAAATAAACATAATATCCAGTGCTTATAATCACAGTATTTGTAAATTAGTAAACCATGATTAGCAATATTGGAATAAAAAAATCTTTAATTTCGGACGAACATATTTTTTTGTAAAATTACGTCAATAAACTTTATTGAAAAAACCGGATTGATTTCGATAATATTCAAGTTGAATTATTTACTAAATGTCCTTGTTCAATTATTTGGGTTAACAAAATCGTAGCATTTAATGAGCATGTGTTATTTTGAAAGTTCGATTGCAGTTGACGCATAATGTGGTTCAAGGCAATACTGTTTCCTCGACAAATATCTTACATACATGTACGTACATGATTAAGTTATACTTCAGTGTAAATCACAAAGAAAAACAACTGGTAACATTTGCATTAACTCATATTTGTGATTATAATTTATTGTAATGTATACGCAAATAGATTTTTATAATGGCTGTTGGAATGGAAAGTTCTGTGCGGTACTATTTGAAAAATGTCTGCGCCATTCATGATGATACAAAGCCACATAACGTGACTTGTCGTGATGTACCTTCTACGGAATGCATGGAAAGAATGCCGATGTCTGATTAAGCTCGCGGACGTAGGAAAAATATCAAATTGAAAATAAAATATTATTCTGCTATCTCTATATAGTAATTAATATTTATTTGTTATGCTAGAAAGGTTTATTTATGGGAGTTCTAAAGCGGTGTTCTAGTGATTTCAACGTAGGGTTAAGAAGTGATCATTTTTACAATATGTATAAAGATATTGTTTATATATTTGTTTATAGTTTTGATCTAAATGAAACAAAATATCTATAGAAAGTATATGACTGTAATAAGAATTTATAAATTTGACAGATTCGCTTGAGTGATTTCAACGCTAGAGCAAGACACCAAGAGAGTGAAATTTCATATTAAAATAACTATTGGCAATATAATTATCATATTAAATGTTATATTTAATCAAACATAGACTACATATAATCTACTGTCTACTAAAAACTAGGTAATTATTTAATGAACTTTCAGTTATTCATACATTGAATGTTAATAAGAAATATTGTATTTTTAATGATAGATTGCAAAAGTACATAATGATGTGTAAAATTTTTATCAGTTTTTATACTTTGATATCCATTATTTTTAGTTAAAATCATTACATGAACTACAAAATACATTAATTAACAAATTATTTTATAAATGATTATAATACTGGGTGAAGAGACTAAACGTGCAGATTTTTGAAATGTAATTTTAAAATAAATTAATTACAATATGAACATTAAAATTTGAGTTAATACACGTTGGTGTATTCCATTCAAGAAAAGAAAAATTCTACCGCAAGGATGAAAGGCAATAACACAACAATAGAGACCATATGCAGGTCGGTACAGGTCGGAGAGATGAGAATACAAACACTAGTCCATTATTCCTCTCTCTGTCTCTCTCTCTTTCGAGTGTGTATGCTGGCTTGCATGCTGCTCAAATATCATTGTACGAAAGAAAGTGAAATGCTAGCCACCTTAAAACCACTGTAAGGATCCAAAGTTGTACGAAAATAAAACCAGTATCTCGCCGGTACCACGGATACACTGTATTATACACACTACACACCTCTAGTCCTGATAACGGGTATGTTAGACACTCTTGCCTTTGTCTTCCTCTGTATGATGTTGGCAAGTGAGCGAGCAATGGTAAATATAATGTTAGAATATCGCGAGTCACTGACACACACTGCGGTGGTTGCACGGACACTACTAGCCGTTGTGTGTTGCTCTCTGCGGGTCCAATGCTAACTTCTGCCCCGCTGACGGGTCCTGTCTCCCTCCTTTCCCCACCCTGCCCCATCCATAGAGACCCCCACGGTCCCCGTTCACCCGCTGGTACGCCCCACGGCTGTGCAGGTATACGGCATCGGCATACAAGCGAACGTCTCTCTCTCCCTCTCTGTCTTACTCACCTGTTGCCCGCTGCTGATGTTAGTTTGGGAGCACAGTGGCGGAGATACAGGTGGCAAAGGGTATACTGTATACGATCATACGAGTGATTCATTGCAGTGCGATATGGGATATGAATAAACTTGGAAAAATTTACTTAATGTTTGCAATATAAGTCATGCCGTTATTTCAGATAAATGATATATAATAGTATGTAGCTTTTTTATAATTGCCTATTTAAATGTGTCAAAGTAAGTATACAAGCTTTTGTATGTTTATAACAGATTTGAGTCTTGAAATAATATAACAATTTTAGGCACATTACTCATGCTTTGCTAAATGAGTATTAGGAAAATATGTGAATATGTGTATGTATTTTAATTTAACATAAATATATTCGTATTCTGAGAACTGTTACTAACGATTGTATCGCATAAGGGAGGCCAAGTATTGAATTTAAAACTAATTATAGCAATTTTATTTAATTTCAATTATAGAATAAGCACGGTCCTGCGTGTTCTTCCATTTGTATAACACTAGGATATTCAAATTTATTTGTTTTATTCTTCTTATTTAATCTAATGTATGCCAACAGTAACTGCCAATATTTTATCCAAATAATTCACTAATGTACCATCAAAATTTCACTAAATAAAAAACTATACTTTACATTGAATTTATAAATTACGATAAGAACATTGATTTTTTGACACGTATAACTACATGTATAATAAGGAAGCGGATATGCATGCATTAATGTCGAATATTAAAATTTAGCTACAGCATACTAAAAGGTAATTGAATTCTTTATGCTATATATTTTACTTCCCTGTAAAATCAGTTCTGATTATATTTGCCACAGAATGCAAATTTAAATATTTTCTTTTTATATATCTGGGTGTACGCCAAGAAGAAAGTTAATGCTATTTGAAAAGTGTATTGTTAAATTTGTACCGTTCTTGGCGCCCGACGTCATAAAATTCTCTAAAGTCAATAATAATGTCTAAATATTAGTACATGATCCCTAGGCATTGTGTAAATTTTTGGAAAAAGTAAGTCAAAGATAATTTACATGGATTATAGGACTAGACATATAAAATTAATGACTATTTGTGTATAATTTAATTAACAAACATTCAAAGAAAATAATTAAGGAAATTGTTTCAAAACCAAGTATAGATTTTGTTCATGATACATTTGCATAAATATACCAAATCATATGGAATATCATTAGTAAACAAAGTAATTATGAAATAATTATTAAGGTCATAGACCAATCTATCAGGGATTAGTATAAATTAAAAATTAGTAATAATATGCGAATAATATTGTAAATTTGTGATATGTATTTTTTTAAAATTTTGTTTTTCGTAATTACAGTATTTTTTGTAAAGAAACTCGTTTGAAAATGTGTACATTTGTACACATATGAAAAGTAGTACATTGGAAAAATATTTGCTTCAACAAAATGGCTCACTGCACATGTCTTATTATTGACTGTTGTAATCTTATTTTAATTATTCAAATTAAAAATAAAATGCAATTTAACAAATAGTGATAAATATATATTTCCTTCATATTTACGATGGCAATTAGTATACAGTAATATTTTATTTTTGTTTTAAATTAGCTATGAATAGTGTGTAGGTGCCCGTGTTTTTTTGTAGTACGTACGCCCATGCATTGCACTACGTCCAGGGACACTTTATTGAGGTAAACATGTGCACTGTTGAGATATAAGGTGGACAGAAATTTCTTCCGTAATCATTCCCATATGCACAATGTACTGTTTGGATAAGAGTAATCCAGAAATGGAAAGTGAACTCGTTTTGTTCTCCCATTAATGACATTTATGTGCAATTGCAATTTTAATTGCCAAGAGAATTGAACATTCGCTATTAAGATCGCTGAAGTAAAAGTAAAAATTATGGAAGTACATACACAGTGTTATAATAATATTTCTCTTCGAAAGTCTTGTAAGTAATAAGAAAATATATTATTATCGATAGGTTGCGATCATTAACGAAATTGCTCTTATATTTTAGTACACACATACACCTACCATGGTAGCTTATGATGAGAAATAGATTGCAAATAATAAATTACAAATGATAGCTATTATTAATATGGATGAACATAAATAATATTCTGTGAAAATGTATTATTCTATTATAGACATAGAAAATGTATTTGAACGCTGAAAAAAAGCTATTTATTGTTTTCATATTTATTGAATATAATGATATTTTAAAAATAAATTAACGTAAATACATTACAAATGAAATTTTCATTTATTATAAATTATTCTACTTCAACTGTTCTCATATTTCTGTTTATTTAACGTTTATATTTATTTTATGAACTGTCTGCATAAGAAGTATTAGCTTTCTACAAGTTAGATTTCTTATTATTTAATTTAAATTTAATAATTCCACATTTAAATTGAAAAATTAGTGGTAAAAGTTATAGAAATTTTGTTAGTAATTCGTGCGTACAAAATTTTGACTTGACAACCTATTAACTGGCTCTTATTCAAACCAAGTGAAATTAATAAACGTTGTTTATTCATATGCACTTTAGTATGAATCGGTTAGAAATAAAATTAATTGATATTTCCGCTCATTTCCTCATTCTTAAATACGGAAATTCTTGAAATAATTTTACTGCTTCAGAATTTTTTTTCTTGTTCTGATTAC
>JAGJTL010000069.1:2573070-2585173 GCA_022063505.1 Calosoma granatense | reverse complement strand
ATGTTTGTTTTAATATAAATTATGTTATCTAATTTTATATTAAATTGAATATATAACATACTTGATTTTGTTGAATTTCGATGAAGCATGTCCGAGGAGAGTAATGTTCTTCATAATCATTTTAATTTTAACATTATCCAGTTCACCTTCAGCAGTCATGTATTCCACATTTAGTGGATCAATAGGATCAATTTTAGCCGATGGTACACCATTGGCCAGCAGAGGAAGGATTTTATCCGCTTGCTTCAGTAAACATTCATTTAGGTGTGGATCAGAACGATGGCACAAAAATTCCGAAACGGCATCAGCTGTAACACATTTTAATAACTTATAATAATTGTTCAAAAAAAACTTTATATGACCTGTTAAAAAATATTAACTGAAGAGTTTACATGTAAATGAAAACTTTTATACAAATATCCATATTTTACAAAAAAAAAAATGTAAATAAACAAAGACTTACGTAACACTTTGCCATAGATTGCACTCGCATGCGCCAAAACCAACAAACACACAAATAATTTCATGTTTACTACGATTCGAAAGGTATTAAAGCAGTACTGATTCGCTCAACATTAAACGAACTTATATTTATAGGATACCAGCAACACTTTCATCTTGTTACACAGGTGCCATTTACGTAAGTTGCGAGGTCGTTTTATAACAGGGATACTCAAACAATCAGAGAAAATAACATTCATATTTTATATACAATATAAATTCCTTTATAACAAATGTCTACGGATTAAATATATTCTTACAAAGAGATTAAATTATAGAGGCATTTCTGCTTATTTTTTTGTACTAATATTCATTCTCTTTATTTGAAAAAGTAAAATTTCTTTCAATATGCAGACTGTCTCAAAATTATTGCAAACAGATTTTTTTCGAAATTCGTAAAAATAATTGCAAATTACTTGGAACAAACATTCTTCGTGCCACTGGACTGATATTTCGTCAAATTAGCCTCAGGCTTAGGGTACGTACGTTTAAATTAAATAATGTTGAATGAACTGTAACACAACTTTAATGAAATCTGATAAATTGTAATATTTACTAATTTTTATTCTTAACTATAAGCTATCAGTCCAGTGGCACGAAAATATTTGCTCCCAGTCATGTGCTATTATTTTTGCGAATTTCGAAAAAATTCTTTTTGGGTTGCAATAAATACATCAAATTTTATAATCTTAATATGTTTGTTTTTGTTACCAAATAACTTTTACAATAGAAGCATTTTGATATAAATGTATTTTAATGTTGTTGGGAGCTATATACATGCATGAATTCGTATGATAATTATATATTTAACTATTATATAACCTATATAAAACAGAAGGATATTTTAAATTAATATTGCTGCATATATTATTAATAATTAAGTAACAACTAATTCATGTATTTAAGAAAGAAAAGTCTAATATTTGTAGTCATAAGATTGTTTCACCTTAGTTTTCTAAGTTTAATTTAAATAAAATATAGTAGAAATAATTATTAGTTCTTACGTAAACCAACGGGAAATCACATGTATTTGTAATAATCAAATTTTATTTGAATTATAATATTTATGGGCCAATATATTATTTAATAGAAAATTGTGTCAAACTAAACATTCAGACAGTAAAACTTCTCTCAAATCAGAATGTTATTTAACACTACAAGTTCACCCTGACCCGTTACTTCATAATTTCATTTTCACAGCAAACTGAGACAGGTATTCTCAGTGGCGTACTATAATAATTGTATACAAACTTTCACATTAATGCTTCTAGAAAAAAAACTACAAGTATCAAGATTCACATTGATATTTCGTAGCGGGCAACAACGTATCAACAAATCTATTTAAAATTTACTTAGATACGCTCGATTTCATGAAACAAGATGTGAAACAGAAAATATTTGTATGATTTGTACTTCTACGCTATAGGAATAAGTACATTATAATAATTTGTATGTATTAATTTGAGTAATTCCTCCGCAGGTACCATTCTTAGGAATCTGTTTAT
This sequence comes from Calosoma granatense, assembly GCA_022063505.1. NCBI lineage: Eukaryota > Metazoa > Arthropoda > Insecta > Coleoptera > Carabidae > Calosoma > Calosoma granatense. The sequence continues at coordinate 2,583,167 of JAGJTL010000069.1, read as the reverse complement.
AACATGTTTGAAATATTCTTGTTCATTGGTAATAAGTACGGGGGTGACTGCATCCAACACAATGCGGCCGTTTTCATTGATGAAGTTTTGGATAACATTTACTATAAAATAAATTGAACATGTTTAATTTTATACTTACAAATTACAAATATAAAATAACTCATGCTTCTAGGTATATGGACGGAAAATTGATGTTTTCATTTAGTGAAAAACCTACAAAAATAATATTTAATTTTTGCTTGAAAATGACACAATGTTGTGTGAACATGTCGCAATAATTTAATAAATTTTTGGTTAATACAAAGTAATAAAATATATATTTTTATTGAAAAACCTACAGTAATTCATATGTGTGATTACGCACCAGCAGGTTGTTCAGCAGGAACAACTGATGTTATTTTAACGTTAATTTTTTTATATAGTGTTTCTATAACTTTCTCCACACCGTAGTATGTAGTTCCCTTTCGTTTCACTTCTTTCAAACGAATGTTAAGACTCGGCATTATCTATGTAAATATTTTAAATTTATATTAATAATAACTTATGACTATTATTAGCAATTAACAAATATTTACGCATTTATCGCATATTATGTTAGTTTCATGCTTAATTTGTATGTGAATATTTTTCTTACTGAGTAAATTATACTTATAGAAATCTCCGTCCAAATAAGCGTTGCTGTCTAGTGGAATAACAAACAAGTGACCAGTGGCATTGTATTGACAAGTCATTCGCACATTGGGCATAATGAATTTCATTTCAACAGTCATTGCATCAAGATCAACCCTTAAGGGACTATACTTCTTGATAAAACGTGCTCAAACATGCTTCAGCATTTTCGATATTTTGGCTCTCAGTGAATTTCAAGAGGTTTATGTCTTTTGTCAGAAAGTGTGAACTATATGCTACACGGATACGTGGGAATATTAAGAATAACGAATAATAAAGTAAATACATATTATTAAAAAATCGTGAAAATAGCCACTTTTCAACACACATTTATTAATACCGACATTTAGAAATTGAAACATATGGCTACGTACCCGTGTAGAGAATGATGTTGCCTCTGAGTTAGAAGAAGAAAAATGGTTTCATATTCAACACATTCTGAAAAAATTTGCAAAACCAAATACTGAAATTTTAAATGCATAATAGCACACACAGATGGAACGACAAGCTGTAAGTCAATTTCGAGTGATGTATAACTCCACCGCAAATCTTGTATTGGGCTTCCCTAGCGGGGAAGGCAAAATGTGTTCAGTTGAAACATGCATTAACAGTATTTATGTATTGCAACAATAACAAAGTGCATATCTGGGAACACTCTACAAAGTACAAACACTTGAGTTGCTTTTTCTTAGAGACAGAGAACCTTATGTTTATTTTTCAATTTTATTCTTATATTTTATACTCCTATTTCTTAGTGAATGAAAGAAAATCCGGCAAGTAGGTTACATTTGCATAAATATTTTCAGTGTACATACTGTTGTGTACATACAACATTTTTGAATATTATTTTCTACAATTTTTGTTTAAAAAGTTTTTCGTTATCTCTGTTTGTTTCAAAAATAATTCGAATTTTTAAATTTATGTGTTCAGTAAACTTTTACTTCCGGTTTTGCAATTATATGTAAAATATAATCAGCTATTTACATAATAAAAAAACTGTTAAATATGAAGTTTCATTGTACTATCTTTAATTTAATTTCTACTTAAAATTGAATAGTTGACACTCTTTTATAAATCTTCAAATTGAAAATTTCTGAAAATTAATGTCTAAACTTGTATGTGTAGTACATGTGAAACTGTTGTTCTAACTTTAGAAGAACATATTCATGATGCAAATACATACTTATTATTTTCACATAATTATAGAAGTAGTTTTTTTAGTGCGATATAATGACTTCTTCATTGAATAACAAAATTTCCGTGTTAAGAAGGTAACATTTGCAACTCTCACTGATGAGATGAACATCGTTAAGGCTACTGTGAATGTAGATTTTACAGCGGCATTTCTACTAGTTTTTAGGCTTAAGGTGCTATAATTTTATACAGTGATTAACCCGTTCGCACAACCGCGCACGACCTGGTTGCTAAAAATTTGAAATGTGCATGTCAGTTGTTAATTCAAAAGTGTGCTCGTCCGCTCATCAAAATATGAAAGTGTTCACTCTCCATTGGATAAAATTTTGAAGAACAAAATTTGAAAACAAAGAACATGTCGCTCCCTGCTCGGTTGCAATTTATTTAGTGAAATTATTGTAAAAAATTTTATAGCTCATCACTATTTGTATACGGTTCAATTGTAAAAGTGTAAGGACCAAGAGACTGATTTAAGAAATAGAATTAAAATATTTCTATTAGAATAAATTCTTCATAGTAATTTGTAAAAGTAACAATCGTTTGTATATACGATAATTGAAAATAACCGCAAATGTCCTGGCACGTATTGTACACAAATTATGTACTAAAATTATGATTATTCACTTTGTAAAGATAATAATGTTTAATATAAAAATTATTTCACATATTTCAGTTTATGTTTATTTGCGGCCCAGTGTTTAAGATATTGTGTATTTCAGTAAATATTAATTTGTAGTAATATATTCAGACTTCGGTTTATTATTATTTATGTTATACAGACATACAGAAATTAAATTACAAAATATCATTAAAGATATTTTGTAATCTATGGAAATAACATGCTCATCTGTATAATATTTTACAATACTATGTATAGCAAAGAATGTTAATGAATTTTTTAATATAAACAATACCCTAAAACTGTTTTATTCATTGCAGTATGTGTATTTAATTGGTAAATATATCATATTATATCAAATTTGTTACTCATGCCAAATTAACAGAAATATTACGTAGTAATAAAATATTTTTAGCAAATAACTTTGTATATTTTAGTATTTTCTTATTTTAAAATTGTCAGAAACTTTTGAGAACTAATATTTGTATTGTTGAGTATATAGTGGATACATCTGTTAATTCCAATGCAAATTACGAACTATGTGTTTTATCATACTTGTGAACATATTTGTGATGTTAATCAATTATTTTTTAAAAACTAAACTGTGCTGTCATAATTGTAATTAATTATTCAGGAAATAGTTCATCGAATGTAAACTTATTTAATATATTATTTGCTGCCTCTGTGAAAATATCCGACATGGATTTTTCCAATGCTGGCTTGATTTCTTCGATAAAGAGATCTGAATTTTGGTTAATAACATCATTGGCAAGGGTACCCAATGCCGGATTACCGTTGAAAAGATTATCCAATTTGAATCTTGTCTTTCCAACTGTTAATTTAATATTTAATTTATCGAACTGCAAATATTCTTTTCCGTCTTTGGTTATTTTATGTCCTTGCATTTTCACGTCACCGAAATAATTTGCTGTAGAAGTAAATATTACAAAATTAGCTAAACTTCAAACTATATCTTAAATAATATGTGTCATATTATAATGTACTTACTGATATTTCCAGTTACTAATCCTCGTCCTTTTAATTTTAACAGCAAGACATTCATATTTATAGAATATTGTCCTCTAAAGTGAAGTTTTGGCAACAAAACTTTAAATTCAAATCGATAGTTTGGTATATCATGACTGGAATAATAATAAAAAACGTATTGTATCAAAATATATTTACACGTGTTTAAGAATTGCACATCCAGTACAGGAACTTGAGAATCAGCTTATATTCTTTTTTTTTACTTATAATTTGAAGAATATTTCTACTTACTTCATAGACTTTATAATGAAAGTACTAGGGCCCCAGACTAATAAATTCGTGATATTGAAGTCCACATGGGCACTCTGTGGACCTCGGTTCAGTGTCAAAGTACCAAGTGGTAATGGCTCCATAGAGGGCACATTCATTTCCGGTATACCATCTCTTAACTGAGGTTTCAGTGTTTCTACAGAATTCGATATGCAATCATAGATCTGGATCTGATCTCTTGCATACTTTGATATACTCAGCTAAAACAAAATTATTATTCTCGATAACTAAAAATAGAAATTAATTGTTCAAATGCAGTTTAGACAAATTAATGTATATAAACAGTAATATGGTATAAATATATAATATGTGTATGTCGTGGGTTATGCATAAATGTTATATGATTTCTGCCAGAATAGAGAATAATACAATATGAATGAACCTTGTATGCAGGTAACCAATTTTACATTAGCGTTGTATAAAACAGTGAATATTTAATTAGCTCTATTGTCCTGCTAGTAAAACAAACACACTAGAAATAGATAGCTTCTAGCGTCAAACAATTGAGAATGTCACAAACTCTAAACTATATTGTTAAAAAAAACATTATCATTCTTATTTCACAGTGATTTTTAAATTTACAAAGGTTTTATTCTCTTAGAACTGCTCCAGTAAAATGCTTAAGTGTGCGGAATCGCTTTTTCACTGTAAAACTACATTTTCAGGTTCATATATCTGTATGTAATGAAACTATCTAGAAGTCTGATTTTTTCAACGTTATTATACAGGATTGGGAACATATATTTGTTAAACAATCAGATATTTAATATTCTAATCATTTCTCATCCGTTGCAATACATTGGTGTCTATTTATAGATACTGACTAAAGAAACTTATCGTCACATTGAATAAGTAGAATCTAACCATTGTTCAAGTCGAGAATATTAAATTTATTGTCCTTGAAATTATAAAATGGGCTTGATGTTTATTTGCGTTTTATGTCATCAGGAAATGGACACTTCGAAATAAATTTTAAAACAGTAATAATGTTCATTTTCAGCTTACATTTTCATCTTATTGAGAACAAGTGCAATTAGGTATAATATCATTATTATTAATCTCAAATGCTACATTACATTGTTAGCTACTCAGATCTAGTTATTTGAAATTTTATACTTATAAAATTATCAAACACATTTTCTATAATAATGCGACACAAACACTTGAAATAAATAATGAAGGAATATTTAAATTCAGATAAATTAATTTTATTTTCTCACGAATATATTAAAATATTTAATAACTTTTCTTATATTCTGGAATTGTGTCAGAATTTATCTGAATGAATTGTATATTTTATGAGACAACTTACGTAATTCTCCATTAGTAAATGTTGTACAGAGGACTATTGTTATTAATACAGATACACAAACATATTTATCACCACACATGTTCAATATATTGTTTTCAAATATATATGTAACGTCCACTATTATATATCTTATATCACAATATAAATATCTACAGTTCATTCACTGTTCCCATTACAATTTCAATGTATCTACTAGTTCAACCGGCTACATTGAGACCTTATATAACATGAAACTTATCCGAAGAAATATCGCAACAAGTTGATTGAATTTGTTCCGCAATTATTTTCCAAAGCACTTTATAATATTTAGTATGATAACCAGTACTTTTGTTTTGTACTATGTAAGAAGTGTATTATTTGTTGACAATCTTGTCCGGAATCAAAATATTTGAACAAATGTAGTGTGTTTTATGTGCGGTGTCCTGTAATCTGATTGGTTGATACTTTTATATAGTGGTAAGATTGCAAATGCCTACGTAGCCTTGGGCATGTACACTTTATTGTCACTGTGTAAATTGCATACATGTTTCTACATTTCTTGTAACAGTGTCTTGTCGCTGCTTGTCTGTCACATGGACCAGTTCAATTTTTATATAGAACGTCTATTCGTTCGTTATTTGAAAATAGTGAAAGTAAAAATATATCAACTCGGGTTATTATTTTCTAGTAATTATATACGTTACACTTATTAACTAATTTTTTATTCGCATATATGAAGAAAAAAACTCTAAATGATAAAGATTTGAAAGGAATATTGTACATATAATTATATTGTGATTGATTCGAAAGCTGGGTCACATACAAGGGTTTATTGAAACTTTTATCCAAACAAAATACATTGACGCAACGGTTTTTTTTTTCGAAATTACTTATTTTTGCTTCAATTTGTGATTAATATCACATTATTACACTCAAAAATGTACGCAGAAATATATTTTCTTTTAAATACACATATATAAATGGAAAATTCACAATTCATGCAATAACTTAGAAAAACAATTTGAATTATTTATTTAATAGATAAACATTCATGAAATATATATTGCTGTGATATTATTCCTAGGTAGTATATTATTATATACCAAATACAATTATATTTGTATTCACACGTAATACACATACATGGCTATAATATGATGATCACAATTTTCCAACTAGATGTTTCCTTTTAAACTGCAATTCCAGTTTTCCTGGTCGATTAACTTTCTATTCCAACATAATATGTACATACAAAGACGAAGAAATAAAATTAGAAATAATTATGTATTTAACTATTGTCTGCTAAATAATTTCCTTTAGTTAAAACAACACTGTTATATACAATTAATTCTATTCATACATTTTTATGTAATTACTTAGTATTCATTCTATGAACAACGTCGCACACAACAGAATAAACGTGACTATTATTTTAATATTAAAAATCAATTCATATAAAAATAAACTTATATTTGTCACAGAATTTAGCTTCTCGCTTTTATATAATAATATTTATAATGTTCGAAATTTGAGTTGATGAATAAATTCTTCATCTCGTTGTTGGGCCGTTTTTATGAATGAAAGACTATTTTCACACCTAAATAACAGTTTACGAGACTCCCGGATGTACAAATAAATTTATTATTATGCAACACAATGCATACAAGTACGTTCGTGTCCCGAAGAATACTAATGCTTAGTATTGTATCTTCAGATCAAATATAATTTATAGATGCGAACATTAGTTAACTTTTCATATATGCTTAATTATATTCCATAATTATACTAATTATTTTTATATGTTATACAGCGCACGATTAGTAATACATACTTATTGGATTCACTAATTATTATTATTGTTTTACATATGATATGATACATATGTATTTAACATATTTTATGGTCCCCTGAATATTTCTGTTAATGTTTCAATTCCATAACTATGTGACTACATAATAAATCTATAAATCAACATTACATTTCATCAAAATTCAGTGTTGAATTGATTTATTACAAAGATATTAAACATTCTATCCGATAAATTATTTTCTCCTTATTTGTTAGAATAAAACACTATTCTTGAATGCCCTAACGAGTTAGAAATACAACAAATAAATAGATTCTTTTGTGTTTTGTATTTTCTATATACTATTATGCTAAAATTATATTAATAATTACAATGAAAGGATCCGAATAAAAATTGCATACAAAACTAATATTTCTAATAGTAAAGTGATATATGCTACTTGTTTTACGTTCCTGTTCAGTTGGTTGCATAAATACAAAAATATACATCAATTTTAATTAAAAATTTTGTTCTATAAAAAGATAATGTGATCTAGATTATCGAACATACATTTCTAAAAGAACTTATAATTCTCTATTTCATAAACATTTTTTTTATTTCTTTTTTTACGTTGGTTTCATCAAACCGGTTTCTTCTATTCGTACATTGTTATGTAACACTGTCGGCAATATATTGGCTGGCGAGTAACACTTTCGCACCATTAGTGGTACGAACTTCTCTAGTAACACAAATTTATGTTTCTAATAAACAGCTAGTTTTGTAAGAATATAAATAAAGCAAATATTATTTGCACAGTTTGATTAGTATATACTGGTATATACTATTTTGTAATTACAAATGGTATATACTAAATTTCTTCTTTGAAATATATTTAAAATAAAATAATTGCATACAAAAGAAGTAAATATCATACTCTTTTAACTTTACATTTGTTCGTGTTTATAAGTAATTATTCACTTGTATTATTTATGTATTAGCTCGTGTGCAACATCCCTGTTAATAACACGATTAATGATGATAAAAGGACACTTGCTGACATTTGACAATGACAGTTTTTATGGATAAATATAATTTCTATTTATACACAGTTATAATTAGTAATTACGTACAGTATTATCAAGGTTTGCTTTGTAAAGTTTCATTATTTATCCTGTAAAACCAACCAAACAATTTATCTTCCAAAACATTAGTAACCCTACTCTATTTTCAAAATTTATTCAGTCTAATTTAAAGATAGATTGACGAAGAAAACTATAATATATCTGCTGCAATAAAACTTCATCAATCCTTTGTTATTTTTATGTAATGATATTAATTGAAATTATCAACCAAAATATCAAAAATATCTTACTTCATACGGACTTTACTGTTTGACAAAAATCAACAATTAAATAAGTATACAAACAGTGAATTTTCTTTATCTATTTGATATTTACAAATCAAATATTGCAGAATTGTGGTTTGACACTTTTGTAAATACGCGTTACAGTGCATACAAGCATTGTGCATTAAGTTAACACTGTGAGTATTTTGTGAAATCACGTAATCGGTCGATGACTATCGTACAAACAAATGACTCCAGCGTAACATTGTTATTCAAGGTCATATTACAACAGTGACTCAAACACAGATCACACTGTCACACCTGTACAACGAGATTAATTACTGTACTGTTTTAAATTAGTCTAATGATAATTTTATTTCCTCATATCCGCTGATTCAGAAAAAGTTGATTGTAAAATTGCAACATTTTAAGTACATATTCTAATTATTTTGACAAATTAATTGAATGTCATAATTTTTTTAATATTAAAAATTATGATGTGTTCGCAAGGATATAGGATTATGCTTGCAAATCCTAACAACATGATTACATTGTTATTGAAATCAAACGCAGATCCATCACCTGATATTGGCATGCATGTTTTTTTGTTCTACTTTAATAATTTTATTATTTTACTATTTTACGTTCATATGAATATTATGTAAAATGTGTTTAGGGGGTTTAGAGAACAAATTATGTATTTTGCGGTAGTTTTGTTTTGACTACAGATATATGTATCTGATTATCATATTCTCAAGAATAACATTCATATTCCCATATCTTGTTACATTAAAAAAACATATCATTGTATGTTAAATATTACAAATAAGTTTAATTTATTACAACTTGTGTCAAAATCTATTCGATCTTAATAATGTTACATATGCTTCATTCTTAAGGAATAATATTTATAGCAATATATTTCAAGGTTAAAAATGTTCCATAGCTAATTCGTTTTTGATTCGTTACTAATGCAGCTATTATTAATTATGATATACTTAAAGAATAATCAGTGGCGTTTTTAATCAACCTATATAACCAATTTTACAGCTACAATAAAGCATTTAAAATAAAACGACTTCATTTTTCTTTTGTCATTACTGAGTCATGTTTTTACCCTATTGTTAATTTCATATGTGTATTCCAAGAAGAATTATTTTACTTTTCTAGTACATGTAAGCAATGCCACGTCATTAGTAACAGTGTACAGTAATTATAGCAACTATAACAATACGCCCCATGACACGTTTGTAGATAAGAAAATTATTATATTTTTCATCAATTAAGCATAAAAAATAAAATGATGCTGTCAGAGAAGTCAAGAAATAATGTTTAATTGTAGATTTCGCAAGCTATTATTGCGAATTGCGATAGTAACCTGCAATGTAATTTTGAAATAGTCATTCAAGTTTTTCCTATATCCTTTCAATGACGTTAAAGGTTTTTATTCCGGCTACTTTCTGTTCTGATTTCTTATGTTGTTTATACAAAGATCTGTTCGCTGAAGATGTAAATAATCCAGATTGACTAGTTTTTTGTACACTTTTTTATTTAGTTAATTCTTTTTTAAAAGACTCATAATTATATATTTATTTATAGTATAATAACAGGTTAAAATTCAAACTCAATTTCAATGTTAATACACAGAGATAGATTTACGAAATATAAACTATTTAAAATTATTTATTTAAGTTTCTAAAGAAAAACGCATTTTACATGAATTGTGAAAACAACATATTATTGCAAGTGCATATACCTGACACTGATTGACTTATCTTTCAGATATTATAGAATGTTATGTTTTTACAAATACATATATGTATATGATTTGCATAAATGTGTAATAAACAAATTTATAACAATAAACAATGACATT
>JAGJTL010000069.1:2509596-2534020 GCA_022063505.1 Calosoma granatense | reverse complement strand
ATATATATATATATATATATATATATATATATACAGGCTGTTTAAAACAGATGGTATAATTCAAATATCTTTCATATTTTATATAATCAGCAAAATCAATACCAATTAATCAGAATGCGATGTTAAAAGGATTACTATGTAATTATAATATTAATTTGACAATGAGAATGAGCACAGACATATTTAAAAGAAACAGAAGTAGATTAGCAAATGAAATATAAGATATTTTATCAGGTACACCTGTTCTGTATATACAACTACATAGGTTTTTTTATTTATGTATAATAAATATTCGTTATTTGTTGCTGGAAAAACTAATAACGCAACAATATTAAAATAGAAATATACACTACAATGGTTCCAAGTGGAAATATGCGAGGTAGTTTTATGTACATAGCACATGTGTGTGTGTGTGTGCATGATACAAGTGCTTTCTCTGCAGCAGCAGCTAGCACTCATTGGCACCTACATGTCGCGTCTGTTTCTGTCACAGAGAACATACTGGACCGGGTAATCAACTCAGCGTGGGAGCCTGGTTTTGTGGTCATACGGCCGTTGATTAACGACCTCGTCAGCACTGCATTCACCGGCATCTTCAACAGAGCGTTCACGAACTTCCCCTTCGACAAGGTCATACCAGCTTGAACCACATTGCTGTCACGGATTGCTTGATCCAGTAACTAGCATACGCTACTTACGGAATAAGGGTTCGTTCGTCTATAGTTGTACAGCATAACTTGCATACTTTGTAAATAAGATTTGCTAACCTTGAAATCTGACGTCTGACGTCTTACGGTGAGTAATAGGTTAGAACAATGGGGAATTATTTATATGGAGAGATAATTGTGTTGGGTAATAATTAATTCTATGGATGTCATACCAATCTGTTTGTCCTATCAATTAGAAAGATACTGAAATAACTGAAATAAATTTTCTCTTTACTAGTCTTTATCGGTATATATGTAGTATTTTACTTGTGTATGTATTCTGTTTAAAATATATTAGAATGAGCATTTTGAAATGTTTTATGCATAAGTTTTCTAATGACGCATGAAAATACACCTCTGTGGTTTCTACAGAATTAATTTGTAATAATAAATACTGTAATATATTGTTGTTTATTCAACTATTCTTCAACATGCAAAACGAATCCTTGAATTGAATCCGGTGTAAGGAATTTTCAGCATGGAACAAAAGAAAGTGGTTTGTGGTGGAGACATATTTAAATTGAATGAGGCAGCAAGTACTTACAGAGACATTAGTTGGGAAATCGTGAAAACTTATTTGCATTACTGGAACGTGTACTGCTTTATAAATGCTGCAATTATTATTACCGACTGTATTCTGTTTGTGCACGAACATCAAATTGCTTTTATTTTGACTTGTTTTATTGCCAGCAATTCTTTTGTATTATTTATTCTATTGTATATACATCAATTGGGGTTACCTACTATAAAAATGTATGTTTAACTATACATAGGTATATGTGTAACATTTTATTATTTGATATTTTCTTGCAAATATGTTTTTAATATAGTGTAATATTATGTGTAAATATTAAAGAAATATACAGTTTTCAAACCATTCTTTTGTACTTTCTGTCATTAAAATTACATTTTACTAGAGAGTATTTCTATACTGTGTTACTGAATATAAAATAAAATTTAATGTAAGTAGGGCGAATAATCAGTGATTGCAAGGACAAGTACACTTTTCCTTGCAAGATTACATTGCCTACGCACTTGCAGAATAAAATATCAGCATTGCAATTATATTCGCACTGTTCACTGACGCATGTAAGAAAATTAAATATATAAATATAGTTATAGGTAATGTATGCATTTTTAAATATAAAATAAATGATATAAATTAATTGATTTGTTGAACGGAGAAGAAAAAAATATAGTTGCTTATTTTTTATAAACAATATTAAATATGTACACCATACTAAATGAATACTATACAAATAAATTTATTAAAAAGTGCATATATAAAAGCAATTCTGACAAAACTGTTTTCAATATTCTTTAATATGATGTATTAATGTTGCATATCGTAATTGGATAGTTGTTAGTAGAACGGATACATTGCTACTAGTTAGTTATAGTTTCTTATCACACTTATTCACAAGTATGTACATTTTCCGTTAATCTTGATGGTACGACTCCCCGCTCTTTCCCCGCTCCCATCGAAAGCCACTGCCGGCGGCTTTCTCTCCCTAACCATTCAATAAATACCACCATATCCGTTTCCTGTCCGGTAACATATGTATCGCATTTACCCGTACACACATACCTAAGCGTTATGTGACTCGACATTTGAATGAACTATTATTTGCTCGTTATCAGGGTTTTTTTATGAATGGCAGATAACCGAGGAAATATCCGATTTAATGTGGGCCAAAAATTTCAGTCAATATTTGTACAATCTTTTCCTTTCCGTTTTACACAGATATTTTTAAAAACAAACCAAATCTTATTTACGAATCTTACAGGCTATGTATTTATATAACTAAGTATTTTCTGAGAATTATAATAGTTAAGGAATAAATGAAGTAATATACATATTACTATGGTTTATTATTATTTCTGCTACCCCGGGTAAATGGAATATGGCCTGATCTTGTTTTTAGTTTGGATTATGGATTACAGAAAAGCGCTACTGGCTTTTATAATTTGTAAATATTAAACTAACGTGTACATATTAAATAAAACTACAAACACAAAAAATTATTCTACGGAAGGAATGTCATAAATTGCAATATTCCTCTGTAAATATTTAATGTGTGTAGTTTGCATAAAAACTATACTTAAGCACTGTTTCGGGGAACCAGTAGTTGTTAGACAAATACCAAAAATAAATATTTATATTCGACCCTGACTAGTGCTTTGCCAGACACCAGTACACTATGTGCCTTATTGCAAAATAAAAAATACTTTTCACTAACGTAAGAGATTGTGAATAAAGACAGGAATTCCCAGGTAAACATGCATATATTATCAAAGTAACTGATAAACAGCATGATAAAACAGTCCATGAGAAAAAATATTGTATAATTATTAAACATGTAAATAAAAAAGAAATATTATAACATTTAGATATAAATATTCCGTTAATAATGATGAATAAAATGTGTACAGAATTAATTTCCTGTTTACTGAAATATGTTTTTCGATCTTTGATTAAAGCGGATGTTTTCTTCGATTTGCACTCGAATTCCTATTAACAAGTTCGTCATTTGTGTATGTGGAATTCGTCACGTGACATTATATTTTAAAAATTAGAATATAAATCAAAGAAATAATTCTAAGGATTCTGTAAATAGAATTTACGTCTTATGGAAGATGCAGAAAATATGGAGACTTGTTCATACATAAAAATGTAGCGTTATAAAGTTTCAGCCTTATCTTATAAAATTATAATATTAAAATTTTATGAACAGTATTAATAAATATTTGGTTTTACTAATACATTAATCACTTAAAATTACAGACAGTGAATTCAAATATATTTAAATTATAAGACATATTAAACTATTATTAAAATTATTACTTACTGACAATTATTACATAGATATATATTTAGAATTTTTTTAAAGCAACATAAGTGTCCATGTTATATTGATTATTATTTTTGGAGGTCCCCCATTTTTATCTTCTTCTACTTCCGAGTTAAAATTATATTTCTTTGAAAATTCGTTATACTTTTCTACGAATCAGTCCTCTTTTTATGTGTAAAGAAATTTTAGCAAGCAAATATTAACACAATGCTATGTATATATACATCAATGCTTATTCCATTTCAATTTTTAAATTGTTCTTTGCACTAATGTATGAATCATACTCACGTGTTACATGTGAACACATACACACATACAGAGATATACACCATCGATATATGCACACACATATAAATGTGTGTGACGAAGAACCAATTATGGTTTCTGAAACCAACATCTATTAGTGATAGAATTAACAGCCGCAATTACCTTGGCATCCATTAGTCCTTACAATGACATCAAAACATTGGCTCCTTTGTTTAAATGTATATTTACAAATATTTCGGTTTTCTTTTTACTACTGTTGAATATAAATATTTGCTTATTACTAAATTTAAAACCAACGTAATTTACATTAAGAATAGACATGTTCGTTAAATATATTTAATAAAATGAATGACAGTTACATAATAATTATATATTATAAACATAATATAACAAATGTAAAATAATTTAATGCAAGTGGATTAATCATAAATAGAAGCTTACATAGACTTTAATATATTTAGAAGATATTAGTGAACAGACAAGTATTTCAAATTTAGTTCATGCCATGAAATTTAAAATATACAAATGAATGCAATAGTTTTGAAGAAATACCCTAGGATTCGTAATACAAAATCTAAAATGCTTTCCGAGTTTTGAGAATATGCAAGGAATGATATTCACCGAAGTGTGAATGGATTTTCGTGACAAAGCATTATCAATCATCGAAAACAGAAAAAAAATCATTAATAAATAGTTATGAAGAATATTGAGGTTACATACTCAAATGATGTCCTCCAAACTGACGTCAAGTATAGTATTTATCATTACTGCTTACATCATTACATATTACATTCAACAGTTTACAAGAAATAGCCGGTTACACGCGTATCTTTAATGAAAATGTAATGGATATGACAATATTCATCTTACAAGTAGATATAACTAGGCCTGGGATTTTATGGCAAATGCATATTTTGTATTACTGATATGCCTACGAAACATATTGCATATCTACACAAATTATGTAAAAACAAATCATTTTAGCCTACTCTCACTTTACATATTTATACGTTTTAAAACATATTTATTCGAAATTGCATATTTGGGCATATTTTTCAATTATATTAACAAATTCTTAGTATGTCTTCTTTTTTTAAGTAATATTTTGTTGAATTTGCTTGTTTACTTTTATTTAATAATAAAATATCATTTATGTTTTTGATTGAAGATCTGGAAAAACATTTAATTGTTAGTATTTTCAGTTCTACAACAAATTCAAAATACTTTTAATGTTGTATCTTATATCCAATAGTTTTGCTTTGTTTTATTCTAATACAAAAAAATGTGTTTTTATATTTGTATTTGCTTCTTTTATTACAGAATGTATTGGATTGTATATGCAGATTTATGTTGAATAAGAAAATAGGGAAATAAATGTACTCATAAAACAATAGAGTATTAATATCATTAACCATTATTTAAAATATTTTACGTTATTTTCAAAAAACCTTGCATATTTGTACATATTTCTAAATTTTGAGTGCATATAATCCTTAATATTTGTGCATATATCCCTATATTTAAGTGCAAATAATTCCCAACCCTAGTTATAGCATTCTACTTCACAATAAACTGTTGCAAGAATTGACACTATTTTAGATAGACCAGTACTTTATACTGCCTTTTGATATAATTCTTGTAATATTGAATGTAAAGTATAATATGAATGATTAAGTCAGTGACGGTAATGGAACAAAGTGTAATTAAGAACGGAAAAGAAAAGAAAGCGGACCAGTAAATGTGAGGACAGGAAGTAATAATTTTCGCAGATATTAAACAAGTAAAAACATAAAGCGCACGTTTTGATGATATAAAATTATACCCGGAAATTCGCTCAAAAGGCAGTGGGCTGTGGATATGTGCATTACATGACTCAGTACCATAACATGACCGTGGTTTCCTTAGCTTCTATACTTCGTCCAATATCACATGACGTAACCAACCAGCCCCGACTGGTCACCGACCAAAACCTTGCGGTTTTTCGTCGAATGCAAAATTCAACCATTCAACCAGTTTATTTATAGATGCGCATAAATATCGACTTTGTATAGGAATAATTTTCGCTTAAGTTGTACAAACAAACTCTTGAGTGTTCTTAAATAAACTGTACTTGTGTTTGTGACAATATATTAGTGATATATATATACAGAGAGATAAGATTTATTTATTTTCTTCAGATATTGTTTTCCATTTCCGGTCTCTCTCTGTGTGTGCGTGTATGCATACTGTTTGTTTACCTACTAAACTTGTTTTCAGCTCACGTGATATTCTTACCGTTTTAGCACGTATATACACATATACAACAAGCGATTGCAAAACCAATGTGTCGAGATAACAGTATACACCCTGTATGTGTATACGGGACATTCTGCAGAGCACGCTGGAAAAGGAAATCCCACTACGAACGTCTGACATTGTTCTACACATCAGTAAAACGGTTCTGCGACACGAACGAACAAGCCATGACCTGTTATTACTTGGAAACAAATTACAATAATCACTGTTTTATTACACGTTTTACTTGTTCATTTATTATAAATAATGAGCATATGTATATGTATATCTATCTATTACCGTCCACGTGAAACTGCTAGCATGAATATTCATTCAAATAAACTTGACACTTTATTATTTAACATTGTTTTAATTGTGGACAGTGTCAATGACTTGAGAAAAAAAAACATAATAATATGTAAATACAAAGTTACACATTATAAATATATATATATTGTTAATGAACAGGATAATACTTAAATGAAGAACTTGAAACATTATTAAATTGTAGACAATAGTTCAGTTCATTTAAGTAAAGATAATGAACTTTAGGCAACATCTAAATGAAAATATTTCAATGACATGATTTTTAAAAAGGATTTCGTTGCAATGCGATATTACATTGTAAAAGTGATTTGTTAATATTCACTTTAATATACGTTTTCACTATAGCCCCCCCCACCCCCAGTGTAAAGCATAGAATAGTTTATTTAAAACAAATTATTTAAGATAAATCTCTAAAATTCTTTAATTAGAGTACGTTGACGCAATTAAAGGATAGAGAAAAAAATTGTAGTTTTTACATTTCAATTATTTACGCTATCATTTACGGTCGAGTAGAGCTACGTTGCTGACAAGAGAACAGTAATTGCATTAATTACATTTTACCGTGTACTTTAATTACTATCTTTAACTAACTAATAAACTCATAGAGATCATCATTAATTTAACACTTTTTTTTCGCTGGAAGTGGGCGCGTCTTAACATTTTTTCACCGCACATGAAACGAATGCCGCCGACCAAACAGCGGAGCGGATGACATAAATGACAATGAATGTCTTTATGTGTTACACACCGGATCCGAACCACTGATATGGTATTGTCAATATCCAAGCTGTTTAACGATTATCTATCTATATGAATATGTACGCTAAATGTGTCATCCATACATACAATCATCAATACACTATTACCAAGAATGTTTCATTATATACTCTCCTTGTGTATTTCAATGATCAAAACGTTTGTTTGCGTTTTTTAATCTTATCTAGAACAAAAAGGTTTTTTAAACAACAATTAATGCAATAAGTAAATATTTGTAATACGTATTAGTGTTTTATTCAATGAAATATTTGAAAATCAGGTTTGTATGACTCAAAAAATCGTACCACACCTGTGCGCTTGCGCATTAGCAATAAATAGTATAGTGTTATCTTTATCTTATCAAAACTGCTGTTGAAAGATTTACTACTTAATATGATGAAATAATAAAGTCATCAATGAATTGTAAAGAAAACAAAGTGACCGTGAGTGAAAATTGTTCGATATGTTTTCCCTGATTTGTTTCTTATTTTTACAACTGCCAATCATTGATAAAAATGCCGATCCGACCTTGGGGCGTGCATACAGGCACGCTCATTCATGAAATGGGCGTTTAATATTGAGAGTAAATAGGCGAGGCACAACTATTTCTAATACTTATTACATATGTACATACGTATGTATATGCGTACCTATCTACCTAACCGGACTGATACCTAATGATAATATTATGCTACACGCGAACGCAGGATGTCAAATTATATTCATATAAAACACGACACATGTCATTTGTCATCAAGCAGGCGGTGCGCGCGTCTTTCTAGAAATTCTACTTACGTGAGCCACTCCGCTTGCTCACTTGTTCACGGTGTGCCCTTTCCAACATCCATACACATACACACACATACGTACAAGTACACGTACCTCCACATACCGGCATACACTCATACCATACCATAGCGTAGTACATGTACATGTACAATGGCAACAGTAACAGTAACAATAATATTTCAAACTGGCGGATGCCATTTCTACTAACTTAACAATGAAGAGTTCTTATCGCGCCGGCAACCTCCCATAACATACTTCGGAGCCATTGTCCAGGGCAATATTTTTCGTAATATCTTTAATAAACATAATGACATCGTGGGAGTGTGGTCTAAATTACTGACAATGGTAATGCTGTGATAATAATGTCTATTTCATTCATTGTGCGTCTCTCACACTAAACAGAACGAATCTCATTTCTTTGTTGTTATTCAAGTTAATACTTTTTTTATTTCATATATTTTTGTTCGTTTTGTGGAAATGCATTTGTGGTGCGGTGAAATATGTTATTGTAAAAACATATTTTTAAGAATGTCAAGTCTCACGCCTACTACAATTGTATTGCGTATGGAAATTATTAATTGTTCATGACGTATTCGTGAGAACTGAGTTTTTCTATTCATTCATTCATGTTTCGAGAATGCGTAGTGTGTGCTACTTGTCAATGTTTAGACGCCAGTGCACATGCCTCGTTTGTACACATATGTCGCTCGGTTTCATTCATAAAAACTACTGTTTATCGAATTACACGTGTGACCGAAAATAGATTAATTAAAATAGAGTGAATGTCGGTGAACGTCTTTAATATTTACAGTGTACAGTGATTATACCTTGTGCAAACATAGCTGCGGTCCATTGCAACATCGGAAGTGGCGAACCTTTAACTTCCATTCCATAAACGACGAATCTGTCCACGGCCAACTGTCTGCTGTCACACAGCCATTCAGTTTTCAGGATATGGAGTTATCATGGCGGACGAAAACTATAAAGTTCGTGTTGAAGAACGTTTAAAAATTAAAATCGGTAAGTGAAAGTATCGTATGCACTAATTACTTTACCTTGAAATGTGTAAATTATAGTTTGCATTGTGATGTGTACTTTGAAAAGATGGGTTATGTACATACACTGTCACAATTAAAGTTCAGTGTTTGTTGTCATTGAAGAATTCAAAACAGGTGGTGAATTTTGAGATCAGTTTGAGCTTTAAATAATCACTTGACGAAGTTTGCAACTGAAATTTGAACATGCCTATGTGTTATTAACAGGTGAAGCTAAAAATCTCCAGTGTCGAAGCCATGGATCCACAAATCAACCGGATGTGTACTGTACTCTTTCACTGGACCAGGAAGAAATCTTTCGAACATCTACTATGGAAAAGACTTTGAAGTATGTATTTCAAGGAATACAGTGCCAGTGTAATAGTTGTATGGAGTGTAACGTGTTCATAGTGATTCATGTGCAGTCAAGCAGTTGCTAAAATCGAACTATTTTTTACAGTCCATTCTTTGGCGAAGAATTTCAGTTTGATGTGCCACGTAAATTTCGATACTTGTCAGTGTACGTGTACGACCGAGATCGGCACTTGAAACAAGACAAGGTGTTGGGAAAAGTTGCAATAAAACGAGAAGAGCTCAATACCTATCACAACAAAGATCACTGGTTTGCAATTCGACCCGTCGATGCAGACAGTGAGGTTCAGGGTAAAGCAAACATTGAAATTAAGTTCGAACCAGTACTTGATCGTAATGGCAGGGAAGTGTTCAGTTGCAATAAGAGGTTAAGAGTCCGTGTAATGGAATGTTCCGAGTTAACACTGAAGAATGGTTCATGTGATCCCTATGCACTGATTACTGTTACATACTCGAATGGCAAACGAAGCACCAAGCGAACTAAGGTTAGGAAAAAAACAGTCAACCCGCAGTTTGAAGAAATGTTTGAGTTTGACAACTATGATGAGCGGGAGAAAGACAGGGATACAACATATACAGTGTGTCCAGAGAGTGAGGTTGAAATCTGTGAATTGTCTGTGTCTATCTGGCATGATAGTCCTGGTATGGCAGACGATGTGTTCCTGGGCGAAGTACGGATACCCATTAGGGGACAGCAGCAACAGAACGCAGCCGCATCGAATGCATGGTAATATATAAAACAACATGTAATATTCTCTAGCATGTGGTCGCTGTTGTGTTGGCAGATATGTTTGCACGAATGAAGGTTAGGTTAAATTGTATGAAACTTAGAAAAATTGGGAAATACGTGGAATATATTTCAAAAGTGAATAAATTGTTTATTGTGAGTACTATGTGTATATATAAAATATGATTAGTAAACAGTTTTTGTAATTTTAAGTAAAATATACAGGTACAGTTGCAGAAATGCATAGTAAGCGTTATCTTATTTGAAAATAAGTATGAATATAAAATAAGCCTAGCAAAGGTGCTATTTAATTAGTATAACTTATTGTTAAAAATATGTGCAAAATGAAATCATTATCACATTGTATATTGAGTACTACTATCTTCAGAACATTTATGAATTTCATTGCATATTTTCTATGATTGTACGTTTGTATTAAACTTTTAATGAACTGCAGAATTGTTACATATTGAGGGTGAACTATACAATTTTCTAAGTATGTTTTTGTATTTTGCTTCTAAAAACATTACGAAGTTATCACTCTTCATCCTCGATATATTTGTTACAAAACTATGTTTGTTTGGTGTAGGTATTTTCTCCAACCACGTTCCACTAAGAATCGTCCAAGTAAATCTTGCTCAACGCCGCCTGGTACTCGATTATCCTCGGACAACTCGCTTGGATCTTTACGCTTAAAAATTCAATATACCGCTGATCATGTGTTTCCCAGTGAAGCGTACGAACCACTATGTGCCTTATTATTACAAAGTGTAGATGTTTCGGTGAGTTACCGTCAATAATATACTACTACTACTAATACTACTACTACTACTACTACTACTACTACTATGTGTGTATGTGATATCGTGTTCACTTAATTGCTAATTACTATATTTCACATTGCAGCCGATCACATCGAGTACTGTTTATATTCTGGGTGAAATAGTTTCTAGTAAAATGGAAGCAGCTCAACCGTTAGTACGGGTGTTTATGCATCATGGAAAAATAGTGCCTATCGTAAGAGCCTTAGCAAATTCAGAAATCTCCAAATTAACGTAAGTATAATATGTAATATTTTACTATATTTATTATTAACTTTAAACTGAATTAACAGTTATATTCGTCGATAATATTTGTTTCTAATGTTGTGTGTGACAATATCTACGTGAATGTGGACAGTGTAAGTATTTGAACATTGATACTGATGATTGTGCAGTGATCCTACAACAATATTCCGAGGTAACACGCTCGTGTCCAAGATGATGGACGAGACAATGCGACTGGCAGGATTACGATACCTTCACACAACCTTGCGACCCACATTGGATCTGGTGTTCCAAGAACGGAAGCCGTGCGAAATTGATCCTGCCAGGGTCAAGGATCAGAATACAATAGAAACGAATCTCAATAACTTGAAAGAATATGTACAAAAGATATTCACAGCAATAACACAGAGTGCCGTCCATTGTCCTGCTGTTATGTGTCAGATATTCCATGATCTGAAGGAATCCGCAATGACGTATTTCCCTGAGAACAGAGAAGTCCGTTATTCAGTGGTTTCCGGTTTTATTTTCTTACGTTTCTTTGCACCGGCCATACTTGGTCCTCGACTCTTTGATCTCACAACGGAGCAGATTGTAAGTGTACATACATCCCTAGCGACGCTGTTCAACACAAATCATTCTTCATTGTATTGTGTTACAGGATTCTCAGACAAATAGAACACTAACGTTGATCTCAAAAACAATACAATCGTTAGGGAATTTAGTTAGTTGCCGATCAACGCAACAGATGTGCAAAGAAGAGTACATGGAGTGTGTATATCGGGAGTTTTACACCGAGCAACATGTACAAGCAGTTAGGAATTTTCTAGAAATAATCTCAGCCAGTTCAAATCCACAAGCAAAAACACTCGATACACCAGTTTTATTAAAAGAAGGGTATGTATCATGTTATATGTAATTAGAGGGCACAATTAGTGCAAAATTTACCTGAAATTATATCGAAAATAAATAAGAATCTATACATTCAAATATTGTATATAATTTCAAGTGATGTTCAATGTATTTTATAATGACTATACATAATTTGTTAAATACATTGTACTGATATAATTATATTTACGTGGAATGCTGCTTGAATAATAGTAAGAAAAGGTACGTAGATATGTATCTGAAATAAAATGAAATGCTATTTATTTCATACTATGAAAGAATAAAGCAAAAAAACTATTTAGTAAATAGCATATATAGAAAAATATATAATTCAATGAAATTAAAATTGAAGCCAAATATTAACAATGAAAATGTAATTATAATATTTATGTATGTATTAATATTATTTTTAATATGTTGGATTATTTTGTAGGATAATGATAAAACGTGCGCAGGGCCGTAAACGATTTGGCCGAAAAAACTTTAAACAAAGATATTTTAGACTGACTACACATGATCTCAGTTATTCTAAGGCGAAAGGTATGTTACATGCAGGTTATTGTATTACTTTGTACATAACTATGCATAGAAATATCATATATTAACATCCTCCTTGTTGCTAAACCACTGTTTTATTTAACTACATTTGGTGTACGTCTTACAATGACATGATTAAAAGCATATTTGTTTTGCAGGAAAGGAAGCGCTATGTAAGATACCACTGTCAAATATCTTAGCAGTTGAACGTTTGACAGAACGATCATTTAAAATGAAGAACATGTTTCAAATATTACAACCAGAACGTGCATTATACGTGCAAGCTTCTAACTGTGTGGAAGAGAAAGAATGGATCGATTTACTTACGAAATTCTGTCAGACGAATATGAACCGACTGGAAAAATATCATCCTTGTGCATTTATTAATGGACACTGGTTATGGTAAGTAAAGATTTTTTATTTTGTTTGATTGTGCGTTACATTTTATCATATATGCAGCAACATTGCTACTGCACTTTCGTAAATGGTTATCTACAAAACATATTTCGAATAGAATAAACTTCTACGAGCGTTGACACAAACATTAATTCTTGGTTAGAATTCATTTCATTATAAATGCACACTATTATAAGTACTTACTAAGGTACTTTTGAAGGAAATTAACAAGTTTAGTAGGTGAGAAGAGATTTGCAAGTTTTATAACATGTGTTTTTACTCGTTTTACAGTTGCAATACAACGAACGAACTAGCTCCTGGTTGCAGTGAAGTGTCACGTCCCGATAGTAGTTTACATGTCACATTGGATCCAGAACGTGATCTGGAGAGGATCCACTCGCTCTTGTTCATGCATATCGGTCGATTAGAGACACTGATGGGCATGTGCGAACATCGAGCGTACACAAATGAAGTTCAATTGCCTCCAGTGATCGACGATGTGCAGACTTGTCTGAGAACTTTAACGCAGTTACGAGAAATTGCATTTCAACTTGAACAGAAACATCGGACATACCAGAGGTCGTTAGCGAGAGACACGAAATTGGGCAGCAAGTGAGTATCTGTTGCATTTACTTATTTTTATTTCCCTTTCTTATAACTTTACACGTACGCAAAGGCAACATCTAGTATTTATCTAACATGAATTCATATAAGTCCATCTTATTTATTGTTATTATTTAGCATGGGATTTAATTAAATTATAATGTTGAATTGCTCCATTATATAATTTTTAGTAACTTACCTTTGATTTATATTCTCTGATGATATTTTTAATTTTGCCTGAACCATGAATAGATTTATTTCATCGTTAAATAATATTGAGAAATAAATGTCCTTACGCTGTATTGTTTAACATAACTGTTGAAAAAGCCAAATTATTTGTCAATAAAAACTTTTATTCCTATTAATTTGTTTTAATGTGGCATATAACAGTATTATAGGCTGCCGTATTTTGGTATATTAGAGTCACAGTGTTTATTACCTGATGTGATATTTTCTATAATTTTTAGGCTACCTTTCCATGTAAACATTCAAAATGAGAAAGATTTGTAGTTATATTCAGTACATTATTTTCACTGAATTCTAAATTTACTTGATAGGTGGTGCTAGTTGTCTCCACAAACCTGCACAAACTACAAATGCAAGCATTCCGACAGTTTATGCTTCGTACTGTATTTCCACATTTAAAAATTCATTAGCATGTCATGATATAACATCATTAACATACTTACCATAAAACATTAGAATATCTGATTAAATTTAATTTACATGCTATTAATTATTCTTATGCGAAAAGTGCTTTAACATTTTAAAGAAAAATATAACATTTGTAGATATTATTAATATGTACTTATTTGTCTAAACGTATATGTATACTACTTTAACGACGAAAAGAAATTTTCAAATGCAAATAAACAACTTACATACCTGGCATGAAACTTTGCGTGTTCAAAAAGAACGTTGTTAATATATAAATAGGACGTTTATGTCGTTTTAAATTGACTTAAAGGTTGAAAAGTAGCTCATGTAACACTTACAAGTGATAAAGTGTTATATATGGTAAAATATTAAATTTTAATAACATATGGCCACATTAAAAAATATAAATAGTTATTACTACTGTTGTAGTTTTCGAATACATACTAAGTAATTTGTAAAAATCTTGTATTTGTAGACAAAGCGGTTCATTGCAACTGAATGCTAGTTGGTAGATATTTGACAAATGATTTATGGATGTGTATGAAATATGATTTGTTTGTTTGTAGAGCTGCACCTATAGGTGATGATAACTATCTGCACTTAGGGTCACGAGTGAGTCTGGATTCAAGTCTGTTGCGAAGATGCACGGCTACAAACCCCTAGCAGAGCTATCTATGCACTGTAAATGAAGAAGATGGGGGTTGAGAAAAGAAAACGAGTGAGAATAAGAAGAAGAAGAAGAATTGTGTCTTTAGTGAATATGTCAATTTCCAGTGAATTGATCGCGCATTTACTTTGATATATTCACTGACGAGTGAATTCTGTGAAACCGACGGCAAATCATGTACAAAAAATCAAATCTGAATAATTTTTATTTGTAGATATATAATTATTGAATTAACTTTATACGATCTAGTGTTAAGGAAAATATGTACAGTGTACAGTGTTCTCAGTAATTGTTTTATTCGTTGTGCTGCTAATTTGTAAACGTATTTTTATCAAATTTTTAATTCTTATTTATTTATTCGAATCATTTTCTATTTCTGATAAAGAGAAATTGTAAAATGGAAATCGTAATGTTTTTTAAGGACACTTATTATTTATGAATTTTGACATGTAAATTTAATATTTGTTTTACTACTAACGCGCTGGTAAGCACAACTGACATACGAATTAAGTTTAATCGTACGTATTTTATATAGTAATTACATTTTTACATAATTTAGTGACTGTATTTATTATTTGTTTTTAAGCGTTGCATTTAATGCAGATTCTCATTTATGTTTGATTGTAAGTTGTTAACTGATAGTTTGTAAAATTTTCAATATTTCAAAGTTAAAAATGACTATATACTTGTTGAATTTTGTACTCATCGTTATCCACGTAACTCCCAACAACAGGATCAACATACATAACAAATATTCGCTGTCACTCGTTAACGTGATCAGTAGGTAGTTGCATCATTATTATTATTACTATTATTATTTGTTTGCTGTGATGTTAAATAAAACTAACTCTGTCCACTATGAACCTGTATAAGGCAAAGCAATTTTCAATTCATGTCGTCCTATCAGAATTTTTCAAATAAAAATTCACAAGAAAATATATTTTAGAAATTGTTAACTGTTGTATTTTTTGAAGCTCTTGTAAATGATATTTTCAATTAAATTATTAAAATTGATGAATAGTTATATGGCCTTATTTATGAAATCCCTATTTCCCCCTTCTTACTACATGTTAAATAACCAAAACTGTTCATTCCGAAGATAAGTATATTTGTTTCTAAGGAATTAAATTCTTCAGAAAATTTATTGCTCAATTTTAGATAAAGGTTTGGTGACCTACCAAGGTTATTCATAAATATTGTTTTGTTATGTCATTCGTATGCATGATAAGAAATGTTAATATAAAAAGAACAGTAAACACATGTGTTCTGAAAAGTAGTGGCTGGTTTTATGTTGTTTGTTTCAATTTTAGGAATTAATAATAAAATTTACACATCAAAATGGCCTTATATGCACGATACTTTTTGAAATGGTAAGTATGAAATACTTAACTGATAGATAGCATCAACTTATCTTGTTTTTACACAAACAGTTATAATTTTGAGAATAGTTTCATCATTCTTGTCAGCATGATTAATTACGTCAACTTTAATTAAATTACTATCGCGTGCTGCCATCTAAGTAGACATTTAAATAGGCGCGAGATATTTAAATGATTGATTGAATTTTTCAGTTCAGGACCTTTAAATACACAGTTCTCCAGATGGAAAAGTACACTAACCAATATCGACAAAGTTTTAATAGCGAATCGAGGAGAAATAGCATGTCGTGTTATGAAAACAGCACGCCGATTAGGCGTTAGAACAGTAGCCGTGTACAGTGATATAGATGAAAATGCAATGCACGTTGCCATGGTAATTTTTCTTTGAAACATAAAGTTAATTGTGATTACCATATACCAGCAGCCATATGCTAACCTCAATATTACTTTTGTAATGCGATATTGTTCATTCTCCTTATTACACTAATATAATTATAAAACAAATAGTTGTTTTACCTTCTGTTCCACGAGTTCAGTAATTCTTCTAGTCAAAATTCAACAGTCTTCATTGTTTTTTCACTTCACCCATTTTTCGCCACTTGCACATATACACTCTGTAAAACTAGTATATTATTTTATTTTGTAGCAGGAAAATAATTTCTTTGGTGGACACTGATTTCTTATCTACGACTGACAGAAGTCCTTGTAAATCTCATTCCTATTATTGTGTTACATAAAAGGATTTACTTTCAAATTAAAATTTCATAACACCTAAATTGACTGACTGATTCATGTTAATATCATATGTAATAATACAAAATACATAATCCATTTGTAATAGATTGTAAGAGTAATAATTTTATTAGTGAATTATCTACGTATAGTGCCTAATTTTCTTTGAAATTTGAAAACGCGAAGCTGCTCTGAGCGCGGGACCGCGGTTTGGGACCCGAAAAAACTGCGTCTGAGCCGGCCCTAATGACAATTATATGCATAGATAAGTGTATAACATTTTTTGGGACCTAAGCAAATCAAACATTCGAGCCCCTTGATTTTTATATATATTAACAAAATACATATTATTTATTTAAAAGAACTAATTTTGAGTTCCCTATTCTAATGGCTCCTATCGTATCGTAAACGCGGCACTGCCTATAGCTCTAACTATATGATATTTAATGACACTATATAACAGTGATGGATCTTATCCTACGTTTGTTTTCATTTAGAAAACTTGGACATTTGCTGTTTTATTTTCGTTAAGTTTTGGTATTTTTCAGTAGAATACACTATATGCTATTATTGTAGGCTGATGAAGCATATAATATTGGTCCAGCCAGTGCTCAAAGTAGCTACCTTCGTGGAGACAATATTTTAAAAGTAGCTGAACGAGCAGGATGTCAAGCCATTCATCCTGGTTATGGTTTCTTATCAGAAAGCGTAGAATTTGCAGATTTGTGCCAGAAAAATGGCATCATTTTCATAGGTCCACCTGCTTCCGCTATTAGAGATATGGGTATAAAAAGGTAAATTATGCACATTCAGACGAAATGGGATAAACAGAAATCATTTGCGAACACTATTCGAAAACGTGCGATTGTTTAGTTCAAAGTTACTGATATTTTCCTAATAATACATGACAAATTATACATATACATATTTGCAGTACATCGAAAGCAATAATGTCTGCCGCTGGAGTTCCAATTATAGAAGGATATCATGGTGAAGATCAAAGTGATGCTAGATTGAAACAAGAGGCAGACAAAATTGGTTACCCAATCATGATAAAAGCAGTACGCGGTGGCGGTGGAAAAGGAATGCGTATTGCATTGTCTGCTGACGAATTTACAGAGGCCTTGGACTCTGCACGCCGAGAATCTCAAAAAGCATTCGGCGATTCAGATGTTTTGTTAGAACGATTTGTCGGTGAACCAAGGCACGTGGAAGTACAAGTATTCGCGGATACACATGGAAATGCTGTACATTTATTTGAAAGGGACTGTTCTGTTCAAAGAAGACATCAAAAGATTATTGAAGAAGCACCGGCGGTAAATGATTTTTTTTAAATTTATAGTAACTGGTAACAACAGCATTGTTGATAATATGCTTCTGATTATTTTGATTGAATTTCGAGTAGAAATTCCAGAATAAAAAATTATCAAAATTACGTAACACGTAGTAGCTAAAAATAATATAGTGGAACGTCGCGTTTCATTTTTTTACAATTTGTTTTGCTCGTTATGCGAATTACTCGTTATGAGAGGTGCTCTTTAAGCGAGGTTCCACTGTAATAATATTTATGGCAAAGAAATGCAATATATATTTATTACAACGGAAAATTAATTCTCGGGAAATTTTAAACCAAACAATGTATCATGCATAAACATTGTTACGTCCCTAATACTCAAAAATATTTTCCTTATCTTGTTGTCATTGAATTTAAAGCAAGATTTATATATTTATAGCAGAAGGAAAATGTGTAAAATGTTTTGTTTGTTATTGCTTATGATTTCTGAGAATACACTATGAAAATAATAATAATACGTGCAGTACCTACAGCTATAATATATTTGCCACAAACGCTGCAGTAAATGAATAATGTATTTGTTAATTTAAAATTAACATGACTTTAATGTTAGTTAATTTTTGCTTTGAAATCATTGTTTTGAATTGAAACCAGCGCTAATTACATTTAACTATTTTAATGTCACATAATATGTTTTTATTGTTTATATGTTTGAATGAAACAGCCCGGATTATCAGAAGAGCTAAGAAAAGAACTTGGAGCCGCTGCTGTAAGAGCAGCTAAAGCAGTAGGATATGTGGGCGCTGGTACTGTTGAATTCATACTTGACAGACATACACACAGTTTTCACTTTATGGAAATGAACACTAGATTGCAGGTGGAACATCCTATTACAGAAATGATTACTGGTAGGAAACAGAATAGTCTAATCCTGTGTTGGTCCCTCACTATCACCTAGTTATCTTGACTTTTGGTGGCATCTCTCTCATTAATTTATATTTAATATGAGAAGTTATACAGCTGGTATTTGATAATTTTCCAGTAAAATCTAAAACGCATTCATTGGGTTCACTAAATGAACTAAATATTAACACTTAACATACAGTAAGCTATCGTATATTCATATTTAAACTGTCGTTCATTATCAAATAATTTACGACATAGTTTATATTTGATACATAAATTTATATTTGTTTAGGCACCGATTTGGTAGAATGGCAGTTAAAAATTGCGTCAGGAGAGAAATTGCCTGTACAACAGGAAGATATCAAGAAATCTGGTCATGCTTTTGAGGCTCGTATATATGCCGAAGATCCGAAGAATGGTTTTTTGCCAGGTGCTGGTCCATTATTGCATTTATCAACACCAGAATCTAGTAACGATGTTCGAGTTGAGACCGGTAATAATTAATGATTGGCATGTAGAGTGCAGAGATGGATATGGAAAATTGAATGACTTGCAGGTGTACGTGAGGCGGATGAAGTATCTGTCCATTATGATCCAATGATAGCTAAATTAGTTGTGTGGGGAAAAGACAGACATGAAGCTCTGATGAAATTGCAAGCCAAACTTGTAGACTATAATGTAAGAAAATACACTTGTTTGTTATTGCAACATGTAGAAATGGATGAGATCCGCGAACTCTGCGATTTTCTATATTGTAGCTTTGAAATAATATATATGTCTAGGTCAATATTTATTTTAAATCAGTTATTTTACTTAATATAACTATTTACTTTTTTATTTTATTTAAAGCAGAGGACAAAATTAGCTGTCATTTAATATGTGCTTGGTATATTGCGATTTTAGATAGCTGGCTTAGAGACTAATATCAACTTCCTACTTGATCTTTGTAAACATCCTGAATTCGCAGCTGGTAACGTGCATACAAACTTTATAAAAGATCACAACCCTGAACTTTTCATTGAATCCAAGCCCTCAGAAACTGTGTTAGCTCAAGCCGCTGTTGCTAGTGCACTTATAGATGAACTGAACGATATATCTCAGGCAATAAGTAATGAAGACCAGTGGAATCCATTTGTCATTGAATCTGGATTCAGAATCAATTATAATTTACAACGAATATTCAAATTTACCTACAACAAAGAAGGTAGGTGTATTTAGAAATACAGTATTGTTTTAGTGGATGTTCATTTGTGTTGCATTTTAGATCATATAGTCAAAGTGAAATATATAAAACCGGAACATTTCCAAGTATCTGTGAATAATGGTAAATGGCATAGTGTTCAGGGCAATTTAACTAGAGATAATAATAAAATCATATTAAATTGCAAAATTGATGGAGTTATGCAGAGTTGTAAAATCTACAACAATAATGAATATTTATGTATTTTCGATAAGGTAAGAACAGTTATATTTTTAGTATCTACCGTATATGCAATATATTTTTCACTATATCTTTAAACGAAAAAAGGAATACTCCTACATACTTTCTATATTATTTATTTACATTGTAGAAACTAGTTTGTTAGCAGACCTTATTTAACAATTTAAAATTATGTAAAAATTAGTTAAAATATGTTAAACCCTTCGCTGCAACTAATAATTTATAAAATCAAATTTTCTTAACCATTTTTTGATATTTTGTCTTAGCATGTTATGGTAAATCATTCTTACTGACTCTAACTATTTTGTTTGCAGAACGGCAAAATACAATTAGGGCTGGAACAACCAAAATATCTAACTGCAGAAGAAGAAGCTTCTGGTTCCAATTCTAGTCGGGCTGTGGCTCCAATGCCTGGAGTTTTGGATAAAATCTTAGTGAAGAAAGGAGACAGTGTCAAAAAAGGCGATCCATTGTTTGTGATAATAGCCATGAAAATGGAACATGTCGTGAAAGCCAATCGCGACGGAAAGATATCGGAAATATTGTTTAATGTTGGATCAAACGTTCCTAAAGATTCTACAATTGTTAAGTTTCAAGAAAGTGAGAACAAATAAATAATTGCTACGTTCAATTGGTATTGTATCAAATTTATTAATAAATTGATTTTTTTTCTTATTTTCAATTAGGGTCTTTTTAATTCAAGAATAAAATCAGCGGGGCTGGGATAATATAGGCTAATATTTGTATTTTCCAGAACATACCTGTATGTGATTATCCTGTGTCCTCCTAATTTAGAGGCCGGAGTATTAGAACGTAAAAATATATATGAGTAGATATACTTGTATACGAAATGAAATATGGCTGTTTAATTATGTGTTACATTTCTGTCACAAACGATTTCCAAAAAATATGGAAATAAGAATAGTATTCAGAAAATATGTATAGCATATCATACAAATATTCATTAATATTGATTAAACCATGCTCTGCAATCAATACAAATAATTATGCAAAACAAATTTCTTCGTAAAAACGTGCTGAACTTTATAGTGTTTTTCAATTATAAGATAAATTTATGTGAAATTAATACTTACCAAGAAATATACTTGTTATTCGCCAAATGCATTTGCTACCGACATGTAAAATATGTACCTATATGCTATTTATTCCTGGCTGAAACGAAAGATACTCATGGAAAGAATACAAAAGACATCTGATTTGAGCAGTAATTGGTTTTAGAAAATGTTCATTTAAATTCAGATTAGTTAGCAAATTGTGTGATCTACATGTCTACGTAGAAAATATTTTAATAATTAAAAATAAAACCACAGTTTTCCATCTCAGGTTGCTTGTTGGGCCTCGGGAATATTACAAACCTGAAAACAAATTTTCTTTCTAGTATCGATATCCAGGGCAGTGAAAGGTATACAGAGTTATAAAAAGGATTTTTACAAGTTATACAGTCCTAATATTTCAATATTATCACTGTTAAATCACAAATTTTCAAATAAAAATGACGTCATCGAAAACAGAGATGACGTCGGCTCCTTAGTACCTAGGCCTAGGTTGCTATACTACTATACCAACCGAGAGCGAGCAACTCGCCACGTGCTTGTTAACCTAATACACTGTACAAGTAACAACTTGAATTTTCTATAATTATAAACCGTAATGGCGAAAAAATTTCCAAATAATAAATAGTGTTTGTAAAAGAGTGTGAAACTACGTCAATATTAACGACTGGCGCGTTCAAAAACAGTAATGGCTGACACAGAATGACAGTTCCCAACGTTGTATGTGTAAGATTCTTCATTGTGTGTGTGTATTTGAGAACAGCTGTCTATTCTTATCTACGCAAGTCTTTCTTTCTCAACATCTCAACACTAAGCATGTGACGTCAGAGGCGTTTTCGCGCGAGTTTAACTGATTAAAATTTCAGTAATTTATTTCTCCTTAAATATAGTGAATTAACAAAAATAAAAAATACGGAATTTGTTTTAACTTACATACATTAAAAAAATACTACAAAAAATGTGCAAGTTCCCCATTACCGATATTAACTAGATGTGTTTTTTTGTGCCTGAGGGAACAAAATATATATTTGCAAGAGACGTGATGAAATGTACCGATGTTTACAAACAGCATGCATGAAATCATAAAAAATGTATTGAATTATATTCAAACAACAACTGACGTAATTTGAAAAATCAACTTTTAAGATAATTAGATACATATCTATAAAGCAATCAGGAAAATGTATTCATGTATTCATTTAACGTTTATTAGAGATGATTATTAATGATGCAAATCTATCCTGAGGTATTAAAAATATATTAATTTACAAAAGATTATCAATTTTATGTTTTGTAATATCATAGCTAATACATACATTTCTGTTTTTTGCCACATTTTTCAATGGTTGTCTTAAAAAGTAACCTCATTCCCACACGGAGGCTCTGTATAGATAATATAACTAATATTTTATAGACTAGACCCATTAAAATGTAATTATATTGTCTAGTTTTATACTCTAAGATACTTATCCGATATCTTGATACTAAATGATGACATTAGTATTGTATTTATAACATAAATATGGCATCATTATAAATAACGACATTCAAATATAATACCACATACGTGTGCTATTTAAAATAAAACTATTGTCATTTCTAAATTTCAGATTAGAGTTAACAGGATGTTCTATTTTCAGTTCATATCAGGCAAAATTATGTATAAATATAACAATTATAATTTCATAAACAAAGCAAATATGAATATAAAATATACATTTGCGATTAACATATAATTAGACAGTTTTACTATTTAAAACAACATTATTGAGGTCAGCGTTCATAAATGCTATATTTGAGGCACAGTTAAAATGAAACTCATTGGTATATTTCTGTGGATTATTTTATTATTTTCAAGATGTTTCATCGTACAGGTTAATAGTTTTAAATTATATATATTTGCACTAATACGATAGTTAGCTTCCTAAATAATATTAGCACTTTTCAACAATATATATATTCGGAACTGTCACTTCTGATTACATTAAAGTACAAATTATGATTATTTTTATTTCATGGCTTCCTAACCTGTCATGAAAATGTGATATTTATGAGATATTATTATTTAAACAAATAAAAATAATAATGGCAATGTTCCAACATGATCATATAGATAAACGCGGGTTCGCTTCCCGCCTGCGACATTGCCTTACAGTTTGCATTTCATAAAAAACTGTAGGTATCGTCCTAGTGTGAGCTGGCAATTCCGCTGATTGTGCTACCGCGAGAAACTGGGATATAGTATTTATTTATTTTAAAAATACTGTTTTACACTGACAATTTACTGAAATAAATACATATCAAATAATGTATAAAACAAATACATGTATACATATGATTAATTTTAAGTTTTTTTACAGATTAAAATTATTTACAGTTGAGAAATAGTATATGTATTAACTTTTTTGTAAATATATTTAATACGATTTACAGAATTGGTAATATGTACACATACACTAGTTGTTCTTAAAAACGTACCATTAACTGAAAATTATAACGTAGCTGTTATGTTTCAGGGAGTCTATGAACAGGTCCTGGAGCGCATTGAATTGATCCATTTGGATCGTACAATAATTGATGGCAACTGTTCAGTAGGGCGTATTAGTCGTACAGATTATGCTCTAAACTTAAATTTCAATGTTTATAAGAATGGTGTTTCCGAACATACTGATGTAATATGTATTTATATATATATATATA
>JAGJTL010000069.1:2488859-2500469 GCA_022063505.1 Calosoma granatense | reverse complement strand
CGCACCGCAAGAAATAACGGTTCAGTTCCGGTTCGCGATTCGTTATTTTTTGCAGTTCGGTTTTCGTTGCGGTTCAACGTTTTTATTGCCTCGGCGGTTCGGTAACCGGTTCAGGAGAGACGGTTCGGTTCCGGTTTAACAAAAAATGTAAAATATCCATTTACTATATAAGTGTTAGAGCATAAAAGATATACGTAAATAGCATTCATAATTTTATTAGATGTTATCATAAAATTACATAAAATCATAATTATATCATATATATAATATTGCAGTTTAGTGATATAATTTATATCATTATAAATGTTTTGTTATTAAATTTTTCGTAATATCTAAATAACATAATTTCATACAGAATTTCAGAACTCATGTTCGCCCGCAAAGGTAAATAATTGCTCCACACTTACCTGTGTGGCAGGCACTGCTAAAGAAATTAAGAATTATGGATACAAAGGATAATTTTTATGACTATCCCAGTATTGTAATAGGTACACTGACATTTTTTTAACCTTGGTTCTTCAAGAAATATTTCTAAAGTACTATGTATGTCCTCAGTTAATTTAATTTTTAGAAAACATATATTAAAATATTAAAACGTATATTGAAAAATAACCGATCCCAATCGGTTCAAGAATTTTTTAACTAAACGATTCACTTCCGGTTCACAGTTCATAAAAAGCACCGGTTTGTTCCGGTTTTCGCTCCGATTCCGGTTCGGTTCGAGTCCCTGAAATATAAACAATTACGGATTAAACCGACTCTTCCATGACACACGATATACTTATACACGTTATATTTTTCATATAAATATTGCACAGAATATAATAACAGTAAACATTTATTTGTGTACAAGTTGACATTTAGTTCACGTTTTAAGTTGACACAGTATTCGTTTTAACAACAAATATTTGTGTTCGTTGTTATGACTCAGTCAATATGACGTTGACAAACTAACAAAATAAACACGGTGAAATTTTTGTACTTTTACTTATTATAGCTAGTGACTGTTTAATTTCTAGTTTAATAACTAGTTTTTCTACTTTATTTATATCGATTTTATCGAATAATTCTAATCACATCACTAATATATTATTAATATTTCATATTCATTGATAATATGTACTGGAAAATAATATATTACGATAAATAAAACAAATCTATAAATTTATTAGGCAATTTTAACTAAGGTAGATTATTTACGCAGTATTGTAGCGCCTGTTATATTTCTGACTGCGAAGTATTGAATAACAAGATGGTTATTCATATAAAAGTCCATGAGACACAATATTTTGTGGTGCAATACATGGAGATTACAATTAGAATGAAAAAAATGCTTCTTTGTTTACATATGAATGTCAAGACTAAATATAAACCAGACAATACATAAGATAAACAGTTGAAAAATCCGAGTATATAAATAAATAAAATGAGTAAATTCTCACAACCTTCTGCGATTAGAAACAATAGACAATACACTAGCTTTCAGTTCATTAACTGATTTAATGTTAAGGTCAATGCGGATAGGATTATTATCTTATCTAAGCAGTATTCTTTATTTATATTTGCAACAAAGAAAGACTCCGGTATATTTCATAATCCACTATAAAATTTTGAAACCAATGTCTTATTTTTTGCCTGCATAACATTACTCTACTTACTACAATTATATAATAATTTATCACGAAAAATATTATAATTTATAGATATTTACACCTTTAATAAATGTCTCTGTAATATGCACTATGATAATATTGCATATGTTCTACAAAAAATATATAAATTGTCCAGGATTAGTCACCACTGTCAATTTGCAGGCCAAAAAACTTTAATATAGTATTGTTTAATTTGGAAGGTTACATATTTGGTTCTAAAGATAATTTAAAATTATTATAACGTTGATTATCGATACCTTACCAATTTAATATTACAGCAATATATAAAGACACATCATTAATTAACACTTTGTACACAATTTAGATAAATAGTAATTACTTCTGTGAATACGTATTAATTATCTGAACAATGCATTAAATGCATATAGTATCGTAAATGATTCGACATATCTTCAACAAAATAATGTCACCTTATATGTATGTGAAGTAAACAACAACAAATAAATAATTTATAAAATACACACTCAGCGTAACATTTATTTCACTTGCTATTTTTCTATTGCGTGCATATATTTTAAACTGTTAGTAATGCTATGCCGGGAATTACCGTCAAATATTTATTGTGTAAGTAAAAGAGCAGCGGATAAGTTAAATGCAGTTTTTTCTCATATAATTAGTATGTAATTACGCGTCTACTTATTGCATTTAAGTAAGTTAACCTTTATTATTTATAATTATTATCATAAAATGAGTCTTTGACGTTTATTGATACATAATTAAATTTATAAGACTTTATAAGATTTTTTTAAAAATTTAAAGAAATATGTTTTAACTATGTGATTATATGATTGACAGAAAAGATTGAATAATTTGAAACTGCATATTTAATTACTTTTTTTCTGTATCAGTATGTATTAATTTCTGTAATTAGTATGTGCATAATTAAACATGCAAATATGTAAAAACTGTATAACAGTTTATTTACTTATCTTTATTCAAGGTTCCGGTTGTAAAAAAATCTATTTTAAGTATTAAGTTGTAGAGTTAAAATTACAGTAATTCTTTACCTAAAGTAAGATGTACATTGGTGTCATTTTAAATGACAACAGTACTTATACAAAATATTATATACAGTGTGTTTGTATTTTATGCAGTTATGAATTATGCAAATTTACAATTGAGCAATACAAAAACATAAATAAAAGAACGTAATGTATTTGGAAGAAAATTGTGAATTATTTGTAACAACTGATATAAGAAGATAAGTTATAACTGAAATTTTTATTTTTATTTCCCTATGTAGAAAAACTACGATTGCAGATATTACTAGATAACTTTTATTTTTTCAGTAATGAAATTTCCGAAAAGAAGAAATTTACCTTCAAGCAGAAGCTTGCGTTAGTATCACTAGCTCTAATCGATTTCATGTGTTATTGTTCAATGTCAATTATGGCGCCATTTTTTCCGCGCGAAGCATCCGTAAAAGGAATGTCAGATACTGTATCTGGCTTTGTATTTAGTTTCTATGCTTTAGTCATGTTCGTCTCATCGCCAGTTTTTGGGAAAATCGTAAGTAATTTTACAGTTCATATTTGCTAATTATCATATCTGAAACTCATAATTCGTTAATAAACCTACGTTTCTGTTTTATTTATTTCAGATTCCAAAATTCGGAGAAAAATCCATCTTCTTATCTGGGATTGTACTATCTGGTATATGCAGTATTCTATTTGGGTAAATAATAATTTTCTTAATTACGAATTTGACTTACGTGTCATCCGATTAAAAATGCAACCAATTATAATTATGATCATATCTGAAAGACGTCAACGATTGTATAAGAACTTCATATGCGGTTTTACGTATCAAGTTATATTTATCAGTTTAATTATAAGCTTGAAACATATTACTCATAACTTTGCACGGTTATTGATATAATTAATAACTGCATACCTATAAATTATTGTAATGATTTATCCTATATTTAGCGTCATATAACTTCCTACTAAATAATTATGCTATTCACTTTGGATGAGCTAAACTATTTCGGAAACGGAACTTCAATTTAGGATATACTATTACGCTTTCTGAGATTATTCGAATACTGCACAATATAATATTGTAAATTTTATTTATTATTTAGCTCATGTATTCCGCGTGGTTATTAGCGATCTGTCCTACCACAATAATGCTAATGAAAATATGTTTACTCATATACAACATCGTGTCATGCAACATGATACGTTTTTATACAACTCATAAATAATTTTACAGAACTATTTTCAATTCATCTTCACTCTACATGCAGTTGTTTTCTTTATTATACATACAGCAATAAATCATTTGTATAATATGCTAATACTGTTTCTCATGTAGCTCAAATATGTTAAAAGTAAAAATATATACGTAGCAACGAATAATGGCAACATATTTATCGATATGACTGCAGTACTTTAGCATATGTTTGTTTTTGTAATATTCTCTTATGTGCGTTCATGGCAAGGTAAACTGCTTCCGGTCCTTAGTAGCAAGGCTTACAACCTGCATCTTCGTGCTTCAGAAAATATTTTACACGATACAACAAAGAATTACAAATATTTATTTGTCTTTTTTTATAACGTGAAGGTTTCAGAACTTTTAAAATGAAACTATTCAATGCAAGAGGTGCTAAAATATTAAAATTTTTAAATAAATCTTACAGTACAACAACACTCGTCAAAGTAATGTCAATAGTGACATGTACTATCATTATTATCTTAGTTAATTATGATAAACATTACCACTGATAATACAGTTCATTTATAAATGATCAACCAAAATCAAATCACAACATTCCAATCGTTTGCGAATATATTAAAAATGCAATGCACAGCAGAGAAATTAGGAGCCTTTTAA
The DNA here is from genome assembly GCA_022063505.1 of Calosoma granatense. Taxonomy (NCBI): domain Eukaryota; kingdom Metazoa; phylum Arthropoda; class Insecta; order Coleoptera; family Carabidae; genus Calosoma; species Calosoma granatense. Next base: position 2,495,961 of record JAGJTL010000069.1, on the reverse strand, counting down.
TATGTACTCTGAAATAATATAATATATAATTGTATATCATCTAATATATATTTAGCACTATTCAAAATAAATCTAGTATGCTTGAAGAGCATATTAATATGCACTACATATTATGCATGCTAATATTTGCTTTTATATTTGAATAGGCTCTTGGAATATATAGAAAACTACACGTTATTCGCATTTCTAAGTTTCTTCATAAGAGGTCTGGAAGCATTAGGTGCCAGTGCCTATTCCACAGCCAGCTATGTGTTCGTTGTAAATATATTTCCAGATCATATAGGAACAGTTAGAGTAAGTGAAATGTCAAACATGACACAGGATGTATTATTCAATAGAACTTATTTATCTTTCATTACAGGGTACTCTAGAAACATTTGTTGGACTTGGCATGAGTGCTGGACCAGCAATTGGTGGTTTCCTCTTTTCGGTATGAATTTTCAAGAATTACTGACACTTACATTTCAAGAATAAAAATAGAATATTATACCTACATAATTGACAATATGAATAAAATTAAAATATAATTGAAGGCCCTTTATATTTCAAGTAATGACGCTGTATTTGAAGACAATTAGATTTAAATAATAAATCTTTTATTACATTTATCACTACATTGAATTTATATTGTTTCTAGACAGCTCGGAGGCTTTGGTCTTCCATTTTACGTAGTTGGCATAGTCAGTCTAGTACTTATACCGTTAAACAGCTGGTTATTACCATCATCTAAAAGTAAGAAGTCTATAACTTATTTTTGTAAACAATGTATAACCACTTATTCCTAAACTGTTCGCAGAATCTTCATCAAATCGAAAATCTGGATCAATCATACAACTGATGAAAATTCCAGGTGTCATAGTTACTGGATTAGTTATTATGACCGTTTCTATAACATGGAGTTTCCTGGACCCTACATTAGAGCCACATTTACGAAAGGTAAAACAGCAAGGGTCGTATTGATTTACCTATTTACTGTGATTTATCAACATAACTATTTATGTATTGTTATAGTTCAACTTAAGTCCGGAGAACGTTGGGCTTCTGTTTCTACTCATCTCTGCAATGTACGGTCTTTCGAGTCCAGGTTGGGGCGTGTTAGCAGACAGAGTAAACAACCATTGGTCTATGATGGTTATTGGATTATTCTTTACTTGTTTAGGACTCCTTCTGCTGGGCCCGTCACCATTACTGCCATTCTTAGATGGGTAAATATACTACTTCAGGAAATATGTTTTATAACTATAATATCCAAAATATATTTTCTAATTTTAGATCTATATGGATCATTATTGTGGCACTTTCTCTTCTGGGACTGGCAGTAGCTTTAGCTCTACTGCCTACGTTTGAAGCTGTATTTGTATATGCAGTGTAAGTAACATCATTTTAATTCGAATGAAATAATCGAAGAAAGAAAGTTTCGTTGCTTTTAGTTTATTTTGGTCAATTATGTATAACGTCAGACTGTAATGTATTGGCAGTCTATGTGTTTCATTTGACATTTTGTTCGTACGATTTGTTATTAAAATATGTATTAATGCAGGAAAGGAGGTTTAGAAGACAATATAGCTACTCAGGGTATAGTGGCTGGCATGTGGTCGTGTGCGTACTCCTTAGGCGAGGTGGTAGGTCCTTCCGCTGGAGGTCTGTTGCTGCAAACTTACGGATTCCCCGTAGCATCGACAGCAATTGCAGTCACCAATTTTCTACTAGTCATTGTGTGTTTAATATATTACGGTAGTGAGAATAAAACTAAAAAGTGTAAAACACAACAATTCGAGAACGGACTCGAAGGATCATGGAGAACTTGTGTGGTGACAACGGAAAGTGATCAGATAAATAATAAAGAACGGTTTTAGTATTTAACGAATACGTTTAGTTTAAGCTTAAATAAGAAGAAAAACATTTATTTTTAATTACGTATTAATTCGAGTACTATGACGTAAATATTTACTCAGGTTAAACAATATTAATATTTATTTATATTCTAATTGAACTCAAAATATGGATTATTTTAGTTCGTATTTTAGAATTAGTTTTTTTTTCTTTAAATGTAATACGTTACACAAAATAATTCTCAGATTTAAAAATATCAATTATTAAATATGGTTAATGAAAATTAGTGTAAAATAAGTAATAAAAATGACAAATGTGTTTTTAACTAATCAATCACTGTCGATATTTTAAGTAAATGATAATATGTATATGATAGCAACTATTTTATCTAGTATTTAATAACATAGGAAAATAGTGTATTATTATTATACTGTGATTGTCTGCTGTTACAAAATACAGTACATTTAAGTATTTTAAGTATCATTTGTAATCTGTAAAACATAGACATTGGCAAAATATTATTACAATAGAGTATAGACAAAATGTATTGTAATATTTTTATTAACAAATAAAAAGTATTTCTTCAAACTGTGTACGTATTAGTTAAAAATCTATTAGAATTCCTATGCAACCTGTATAATATAAACTACATATTTCATACTTGAACCTAGACATTTATAATACTTCATAATAAAATAGTAATTAAATAGCGTGTATGTATTATATAGTATGAAACATATTTCATTAATGACCCTGTACTATTCCATAACGACAGGTAATTCCTAATGTGCTCCATAATAGTGGTAAAATATTAATTATATCGGAATGTAATTATTATCAGTTGCATGACAATTCTAGTCTGTATCACGATGTGTTGCAACGAGTAAACAAATGTACTTGTTGCACAGGACAATTATGATGTAATTGTATTTACATTTTATATTTATTTTTAATTAATTGACTATGAATAATTATATTTGTTTGTGGTTTACAGTAGTGAACAATGTATGCTGATTTGCATAGTAAATACAACTAAGATCCGTATAACACGTTACGTCTACAACTCCCTTGATAAATTATGAAAAATTACGCAACTTTGTAATACGTTGTAAAATTGTATATCAATATACGTATACATAATTTCTAAATTGAATCCTTTAAGATATTGGTGAACAAAAATAAACAAAAATTATTCTTGCTCAGAATGTAATATTATACATAGTCTAAATTTTATGCAATTCGATCAATGATACTTATATATTATATTATTATGTTTTAATATATTAAAATGAATATAGTAGCATTAGATATTAAACTGATCATATATAGCAATAGTGGTTCATTTTAAAGTTCGAGTGTTTTTTATTTATATTGCATACCTTGTAAGTTATGCAACCACAATAACTCTACAGTATATTTGGCAAAATTGCAAAAACGAGTTTGGTTTATATACTTAGATTTATAAAAATGAAAAGTAGGGAGTCCGACATTTGGTTATATCTATCTGTAGTCTAATTTCAGTTTCACATTTCTTGTTCATGATTTCGTAAAATTGAAAAAAAATTCATATAGAAAATACATAACCTTAAATATACTGAACGTCAAATACGGTAATGTATAGAATAATCCGAACAGAAAGTTGCCAGACCCCGTTCGGATTATCAACACGTTCGGATTGTACAATTCACAGTCACGGTATCTATAATCCGAATGTGTTATAGTTACCTTATGAAACGATAAAAATGTTTCTATAATATTATACAGTTAAATTTATACACAATGACTATCAAACCATTTATTCCAAATAACAATAAATACATGTCAAATATAAAATGCAGAATAAAGAGAGGCTTCTGACAATTGAAATTACAAACAATGGAGTAGACGTTCGGGTATTTAATTATGAAGAAAATAATGTTTCAAAGATAAATAGCAGTGGTAGTTCGGATTATGGATACCCTCTTTACACTGTTAGGGTGTTCGAATTATAGGGGAGTCGGACAATCCATACATTACTGTATATTAATTCTATATTATGCAACCATAATAACTTGAAGGTGAAGAACTTAAACGGTATATTAAAACTATAAATACATTGAAACAAACTGGTGATTTACATAAAAATATTCTCGTGCAGATTATTATCTCTCTATGTATACACGCAAATTTAACTATTTACTGAATCAATATTTCAATAAGACCATGGATGATATTTCTATATTTTATATATTTCACTTTTAACACTTTGCATAGTACTACAAAAAACTAAAAACATTAAACATGAAATACAAAAATAAGTATTTTAAATCTGTATTATTGAATTTTGTCTACTAAGTACGGAAAAGGACAAGCGTAGAGAAAGTAACAAGGTCATGGAAAGTTCTGGACGAAGTTCACGGTCATTAGCAAAAATAAGGTCAAAAGGCACAGCTCTGTATTAATCAATAATGACGCAAAATAGGGACGAGAAAGAACATGCTTTAATAAAAACGTTTTCTAAAGTGAAATGCAATATAGATGTGTCATGTTGGTTGCCTATGTTCATTAGAAAGTTTATTATTTTACGATATTTACGTATAAATAACAACATTCACAACAGAATATTATATTTTAAAATTCTTCTTTTTAATAAAAAGAAAAATATATTTGTCTGTCTATTAAAGAATAGAAAAATTACATTCACATTCGTCAAATGTTTATAATAAAATTATATAAAATAACATGCTATAATAGAAAACTTCAACAAAAAATCGAAGTTGGCTCTAGATTTCGCACATGTGCAGTAACGTCGGTGTTTTAACCTACAGTCCGAAGCATTATATTTATCAGTGTAATTCTTGTAATAAACAGTACTTGGTTCAGTAAATAAGCAGCGAGGGGGACAGTGAAAATACAATCATATACGTAGTTTCACCTGCGAATGTAATGTTAATGTTGGTAGTGTTTTTCATTCAATGCACCTGTAGTCAAATGAATAGTATTGGCATTGTGTAATATTGTGACTTATAAATAGCCAGTGTTCCGTGTGATGATAGTGTGTAAATACAAGTGTAAAGGTAAGTCATAATTTAATACTTTGTTTTGACATTTAAATGACCTGTTAGTTATTGATTCATACTTATACATGGGGATGAAACATTTGAGGAAATATGTCGCAATATTGATTTTGCTAAACCGGATATCTAGCACAGGTATACCTTGTAATTAAATTATATATTTACTATTTGATCACACTATGAAGTAGTTCTACTTTAACTAAGAAATACGTTTTAAAAGTTAATAAAAAGCAGAACTACAATTAAACGTAATAACATATTGCATACTTGGTAACATATTTTTTATAGATACATACTGGCTGGCAACTTAGCTCAATGTTATAAATAGTGAAGCAATGATAATTAATTTTCTTTCCTTTCCTTTTTATATGCATATATAGCTACATAAACCATATTACTATAATTCATATCATAAATATGTGGTAGCATATTATCATAATTTATATAATTAGTAGTATTTATTTTAGTTATCTACAAAAAGGCCAACACCATTTAGGATTCATTCTAAACCTTGAAATAATTTTAGTATAGTAGTGGACAAAATATGCATTCTTTAAGGAAATTTTTTTTTATTTCATTCTTTTCAACGAAAATCATTTGTGTACTATATGTGTTGTTTATCAAACAAAACACAACTTATAATAATTTGTAATAAATATCATTTATTAATATACGCTTTTTACAAAATATGTATATAACGAACTATATAACGGAAATATCAAATATTTACCAGTTACGTGAGTCAGTATGTAATTTTGTAACTAATAGAAACAATAGAAATTCAAAATTTTGCTTTATACTATTTGCGGAATATGAATTTGTATTGCACATATAGAGATGCCAATGTACTCGTATTTAACTCAATGCCAAGATAACTGTAATACTTCTGATATATACTACAAAAATGCAAAACAAAATAGGAAAATTCCTATTTGTTCCCGGTGTCATCAATGACAGATTACTCTCTCACCAAGAAGTGTATCACTTACTATAAACTCAAACCACATACATACTTAACTAATTCAGACAATAAAAGCAATTTAATTATTTATTATTCCCTGTAAAATTAGGCGCAATAATCAGGTACAAACAAAAGCCTGTACGGTAAATATTTAAATTTTCTGGAAAATAATCTTTTGTTTATATTAATAGATCCTTGCTTGTTATCACAATCATTTCTTTATGAAATTATAGTACGCATATTAAGGTACATTTGAAATTGAAAATATCGAATTCTTTCACAGTCCGTCTCTGCTAGTAATTCTTAGAACGTCATTTTATTTGTCTTAGAATAATAACTTCTTATCACCAATAATTCCAATTATGTTCAAATACTGGTCAAGAAACAAGCCGATACGGGCAATAATTTCAACAGTTTTAAATACAATATTATGTGATCGAACCAGTGTTTCAGAAATGAATTGCATTTGCAGACAATAATAATATTATTTAATCTGAAATATTTGTGAACAATGCATGCGTAAAACTATAAGTTAATAAATATATTTTCAGAACAGTATCTACCTGCAAATAATATACAATAAGCATATTTTATTTTATTTAGACTTAGAGCATTGTCAGTTTATATAGAACATACATAGTCTTTAATAAAATATAACACTACAAACAAATTAATGCGCAGTTAATAAAATCAACATGTGATTGATATTATCAGTAGACATAATATTGTCGTGTGAATTTAACTAATTATGCAGTGAACTCCAATGATGTACAAACATTACATATTACTTCCTGATTCACTTGTCATTAAAATATAATTTAAAATCATAAATTCTACTGAAATACACGTTTACATGAATCATCGTAATTATGTATGTTATGTACACAGATTTGAAGGACATTATGTTATTCATTATTTCCCAAAATAACATTTGTTTATAAATAAACAAAGCAAGTTATGAACCTGACATAAATACGTGTATTTATTACGTAAATATATTATAAATAGTAAAAACTAGAATATCATCCAAGTAATATTGATATTAAAATTAGTGTGTAATATGTTTGTTTATAAAATAACATAATTGTTTTTAAAAATTTCCAGACATATCTGGAAAATTACTGCGTCAGTTATCAATAGTATTTTTCTGATTAAAAATATTGTAACACAAATATCATTATATTTATACAAATAAATAACTGTATTGCAACGTCACTATAAATATGTTTATTTACAGAACTATATCACAAAA
>JAGJTL010000069.1:2455000-2488150 GCA_022063505.1 Calosoma granatense | reverse complement strand
CAGAGAATTTCCTTTTAAGCCTACAACATTTCAGATTTAATTATCACATATGTTCTTGAAATATTAAGACTAGAATATAAATTATTATTAATAGTTGTCATGAAGCTAAGATAAAACAAAAAAACTGGCATTGACCTTTTTCATTTGGAAAAGATTTGAAGTATGATGACTAATGATAAAATTTTGTCTCAATAAAATGAAACAGTGAAAAACGTATTTGTTGCAGTTGTCATTAATAAAAACAGCTGAATATTCTTTATAACTACATATATATGCAGTTTAACTTAATGTGTGAATGGTCCTAGTAAAGAAATATTCATATGAAATACAGCTGTCAACAGTTCTATGTGTTTCTATATTCTGTAACGTAACAATCTTATCGGTCATTTTAATTGTAGATTAAATATCTTCTATACGTGCGAAGTATCAAGTTATATCTCGAAAAAACGGCAGAGAATCCGAAGATAATATGTAGACAAACGTCAGTTACTAGTTCAATTTTGTCAAATGTGTTAAGAAAAGTTACTTTGCACATCAAATAAATATCGTTGTTATTTGTATAATTATATGCATAGAATTAAATAGGAATATCCAGTTTATTTGTATCGTAAGTACTACACGTGTCTGAATGTTTGTCGATAAGATATGAATAAGTTTTATTTGATGTAATATTTGAATAAATATAAATATACTCACATGCTAACATGTGCTTCTAAATAATAGTGAAAAATTACAGAATACAATGAAAACATTTTTATATTCGATGACACCTACTGTTTATTTATAATGGGATATTTTTACATATTTAACTTAGTTTTATAGTTAGCATGTAGGTAAATAACGTTTTTATTGCTTTAAAACAATAGCAAAGAGTCTCAAGAAAGAAATATCATAATGAATGAGAAAATTATAATATATTAATATCATTATGTACGCGAAGTTTGTTTCCATGTGATGTATTTCTATTAATTTGTTATACTCGTATATACAGTGACAAAATAAAAATTGGAAAATATTGACCAATATTTGTGTACAATTGAATATGTTCACTTGTCAAACAGAATTGCCGATGAAGAATAATGGAGTCAACAGAATGCATGCCAGCAACAAGAGAATCATATCCAGAGTCGAACAAATCGAGCAAACAATTCACAGCATCCTGGTCATCCGGACCGGATGTGTTAATAAGAAACAGAAAATACGTCAGAAGTAAGTCCCTCGTCAACCTTTCCACAGAAGGGTACACCAACAGGGACATTCGGATACTGCACGAGAGATTACTCAGGTAAACACAGAACTGTACAGAACCAATGGTAGCGTCTTATTCCAGAAGAGAAATATGTACGAATGTTTGGTTTTCATTACAGAACACAACCACATCCACAACCGGCAGCAATTAGACAGTTTAGTCGCACGCAAAAGTTAACATTACTCTCTTTAGCACTAGTCGATTTTATGAGTTTTTGCTCCATGTCCATTATGGCACCATTTTTTCCCAAAGAAGCAGCAGAAAAAGGAATGTCAGACACGATGTCAGGATTCGTGTTTAGTTTTTACGCTCTAGTCATGTTCATATCTTCCCCCATATTTGGGAAAATAGTACGTATATCAGTTTAATATGAAATCAGTAAATACATTTTTGCTCTAACGTAAATATACCAATAGTCCTAGCATAATGATAAAATTACAATTACTTGTAGTATACTTTATTAAACATTATTTGTTCTATTGTAAATGTATTTAAATTTTCTTCTAGTTACCACAAGTTGGTCCGAAATTTCTTTTTATGACAGGAATATTCGTAGCAGGGCTATGTAATTTATTATTCGGGTATGTATACTTGTATAATATTAGGAACACAGAATTAACTAATGATGTCATATTGTTTTCAGTACACTAGAATATATAAATGACTATACATTATTTACAGTATTCTGCCTCCTTATCAGGGGCGTAGAAGCTTTAGGGGCTAGTGCTTATTCCACGGCCAGTTATGTATTTGTTGTCAACACTTTTCCAACCAATATTGGAACTGTTATTGTAAGTATCTATAGAAAATGTTTATTTGGATTTAATTATTGTATTACAGCATGATGATTGATGAATTTATATTTGATATTCTAGGGTATATTGGAAACGTTTGTCGGACTAGGAATGAGTACTGGTCCAGCTATAGGAGGTGTATTATATTTGGTACGCTGTTAAATTCCTATGATATATCTAGAAATTACTATATTTAATCATTTTTTAGATAGCTTGGTGGATTCGCACTCCCCTTTTACGTTCTTGGTATTGTAATGGTACTAATAATTCCCATAAATATTTGTTTGTTACCTACAGCTGAAGGTAATTTAAATACGTTTGCACATGCATGTATGTATTATTATTATTATTGGAATGATAACAATTACGATTTGATTTAAAGAGTGCAATATTGAAACTAAAAGTGGATCTATTTGGAAATTAATCAAAGTCCCAGCTGTGATTGTCACTGGTTTAACAGTGGTCATTGTGTCGAATGTTTGGGGATTTTTGGATCCAACACTGGAGCCTCACCTAAGACAGGTATGTTCAACAATTCTTTATGAAATAAAATATTTCAATCATAATATACTTGTATTAATGTACATTTTAAGAAACTATGTATCCTTTTCAGTTTAACCTTAGTCCAGAAAAAATTGGGTTAATATTTTTATTATTTTCCGCGTTATATGGTATATCCAGTCCAGCATGGGGCTGGTTAGCGGACAAAGTACACCATCATTGGTCCATGATGGTGTTTGGTCTTCTATTCTGTACTGTGGGACTGTTATTGTTGGGACCCTGTCCGTACCTGCCATTTTTGACAAGGTAACTCACACGAATGGATAATATTTATTTCAAATATCAACAACTTCAGGGTGAATGTAACTTACGATATATAGGAAACAGTTTAACAGTAACAGACATCTACAATCTTGCATAGCAACAATTATTTCTAATTTAGCATTTGCTGTACCTGATATATAATTAGATAAAACATTATCCTGTGTAATAATATATACTTTATTTCAGTTCATTGTGGATGAACTTATTATCGCTATCGATACTGGGAGTATCAGTGGCACTGGCATTACTGCCTACTTTTCCAGCAGTGCTGTCTAGTGCTATGTAAGTAACAATGTATATTTAATACATGAGGCATACAGTAGCATACGTGTAAAAAGTAGAACATTACGAACTGATGCAGACTTAACAAATTATTAATGTATTATTTATTCCTTTCTGATAAAATGTCATAAGATTCAGTAAATAAAACTAAAAATTCAATAACTGCAATATTTTACTAGAATACAATGTTTGTTACGCGTCTGTAGTGAAGGAGGATGCGGCGATACTTTGACAACGTACAGCTTAGTTGCTGGTGTCTGGTCATGCATGTATTCTTTGGGAGAAGTAATAGGACCATTCCTGGGAGGCATTTTCCTGCAGCACTTTGGATTTCCAATGGCTGCTACAGTAATGGCCGCCATGACATTCTCATTGGTATCAAATAATTTTTTCTTTTATTCTTGTGAATATTTTAAATCAAGTGCATTTGTCCTTAGATGAATTATCAATATTATAACACTAGTAAAATTTTAACTATTGTTTTAGTATTTTCTGTTGGTAAAATAATAATGTAGTTATATATTCGCAGGCTATTCTGACTGTGATATTTTTCTTAATAAAAGAAAGACGAAGTACAGAATATGAAAGAGTATCTGACAGTGGTATAAGCGCATCGTGGAATAGTTCATGTTCTGCTGTAGATTTAGAAAGTGCCGAAGATGTTGGAGACGGTGAGAATCAACCCTTACTCAATAGTAACAAAGATTCTGATCATATCCTTTACACAATGGAGAAAGTTATGTATTATGAACAAAGCAGAAAGCAAGATAAAGAAGTAAGTGAAACAATTATTATTTACTACATTCTATGTACTAATGAAGTAAAATGTTCATATCTTTAAATAGATGGATTGATATTTACTTTACTAACCAACTAAAATTTTAATTGTAATATATTGTACTAGTATAATAATACATATTTTCAAATATTTTAGGATGGTGATATCGACTCCGATCAAGTAACGGATGTTCGTGGTACAGTGACAATTACTGGAGGAGGTGCATGCGAAGTTTAGAATTCTAGCTCTATTCCCTATAGTATTTATATAGTATAGATGAATCACATTTACTCTCTTTTTCTGTCGTATAAAATTATTTATAGAAACATATATTATTTTTCATAATAAATAAAGATATTATATACCTTACTTTCACTGTAAGTTGTTCTTGTAACCTCGCCAATCGTTCCTAGAATCTTGCACTACTGATCTTTTTTTATAAATTCACCGAACACATTCACACACACATCCATATACATGGATTACTAATTGATACTAATCAAAAATTTTGAACCAATTCTCTTTATAATACATAATTATGCTGTTCAACATGATCCAACTTGTCTCAGGTGAATGATTTTGTATGGTAATTATTTTTTGAAGTATTGTATAAACATTCACACCAATTATGAACGAAAGATTAACAAAATTGAAATTTACGTAATTATATATTTAAATAATCTTCATATTAAATTATAATTACGAAATTATTTTGCTTGAGTCATAATTTAAATGATCGGCACAACTCGGCTGTATTCGCATTTCAAAATTTTGACGAACATTTAAGCAGGTATCCTGTAAATTCGTAGAATTGTTTTATCAGTTTCATTAGTTTATGCAATACAAGTTTATAAATTAATTAGCTGGTAAGTCCCCGAGTTCAGTATTACAATTTCAAGTGTAGTATTTGTACATACACACCGTTTGTAATTTTTTGTAAGTAACGTGTCATAAATGAGAATTTAACCTCACTAAAATTATAACGTTTTGTAATCTGCTTTTGGGTTGTAATAGTTTTATACATTTGTTTCAGATAAACAAGAAAAACAAACATAAACATTCCAGGGCCATGGCCCAATGGAACCCTTATTTTGGTGTTCCAAACCCAAATAATTATGAAGAACAAAATTTAAGTTCTCAAAGCTATTACAATGTTCAGTCTGTTCCATACGGTTCAGTACCTATTCAGCAACTGAATTACAATGGATACTATGTGCCTAATAATATATTTTCAAATTTTGGTACAAATTTACCAGGAACTGTATATAATGCACATGAACTAGAAGCTCAACAGTTTAATTATACACAAAATTCCAGTCCATCCAACTCTGTATCAAGCAATGTAGTTTCATCAAATATTTCTTCAACAGATAATAAAGGTAATACAAATGCCAAACTATGCAAAAGTACTGTTTGTATTAAATACAAAAATAATTCCAGGTGCAGAGGAAACTGCCAGTCATTCTAAACTTACACCAACGGCTGCTGAATTTAAACCAAGTTCTTCGAGTAAGCCAAATATTAAAGTAAGCAGCCAAACGTTTTACAGAAACGATAACAATACGAATGTTGATAAAGATGAAAATCGAGCTAATAAAGGAGCTATCCGAAAACAAAATAAAGATTTAACCTTAAGTAACCGAAACGATGAAACCAGTGTAGATCGTGATAGTTCAAATATTGCAGCAAGTGGTGAAACTGGACGACCAGTAAGTTACCGCTCGAATTATGATTCAAGACAGGAAAATCGTAAAAATTTTGGAAGAAATAATTCTGATAGAAGTTATAATAATCGTTCATATAATAAATACGATCGCGGTATTTACAATCGAAATTCAAATAGAAGAGAAGATTATACACAATCTGACACTGCAGAACAAGGTGATAATCTAAGATCGAGTAATTCACGTCAAAATAATTATAGATCAGATAATAAATATACTAACAAATATGAGAATAGAGACAATACTTATAGCAGAAATACAAGAAGAGAAGAATTCGGTCGTGGCGATAGCGCAGAGCAACAGCACGAGTCTGGCAGACAAAATCAACGTCAAAATGATCACAGATCGGATAGTAGATATAACAAATATGAAAATAGAGAAAATAATTACGGACGAAACAATAGAAGAGAAGAATACAATAGAGATGTTAGTGCAGAATCACAGAATGACAGTACGAAATCTAGTGGTCAGCGTCATAATGATTACAGTTCAAAGCCAGATGGCAAATTTAAATATGATAACAAAGAAAAGTCCTACAATCGAAGTTACAGAGATTATTCAGATAGGAACAGTGGTGAACGTAATTCATATTCTCGTGATAATTACAATAGACCTGCTGGGAAAAATAATTATCGCGCTAATAGTCGTTATGATAAAGGTTATGAAAATTGGAGAAGTATCCATCCTGCAGAATCGCAAGATAAAAAGGGTGATAATCAGAAAAATAAGAATAACAGAGAGGAACAGTCGAAGACAAAGCCGATTGATAAAGAACGAAAACAATATCGAGATTCAAAAATCGTAGATAATGGTATGTTAGCATTTTGTTATGAAGATCTTTCAGTTTCTTCAAATGTACGTTTTTGTTCTTAGCTGCGGATGATGATATTTCACAAAGAGATCGTTTAACCGAACAAGTTAACAGGGGCACTTTAGAGTGTCTAGTGTGCTGTGAACGCGTGAGACAGACAGATAAAGTGTGGCACTGCCAGAAATGTTATCATATATTCCATCTGCGCTGTATCAGTAAATGGGGCAACACATCAAAAGACGGTTAGTGTTGATGTAATATGATACTTCGTAAAGTTTTATAAAAGTCTATAATCGATAGTACCCTAGGTTCTAGATCATATATGCTGTGTAGGTTATATACTATTATTATGTTTGTAGAGAACGGTTGGCGGTGTCCCGCATGTCAGCATGTTTGCACTGAACTACCATCTGTTTATCGTTGCTATTGTGGTAAAATGCACGACCCACCCAACACACCGGGAGACACAGCACACAGTTGTGGTGATATGTGCGGCCGTCTCGGTGTTAAACCAGGCTGCGTTCATCGTTGCAGCCTTCTCTGCCACCCGGGTCCATGTCCTAAGTGTGAAGCTTTAGTATCAAGGTATGCACCATTCTATATTATAACCTGATTTATTTACTCGCTAAATATTAATATTAAGTGCTAAGCAAAAACCTTAGCCCAAATAACCTAAACACTCATCTAAAGCTTGTTGTCTGAAATTTACTCTACATTTAAGCATTCAAATATCAGATAAACAATTACGGGAGATGATCATATAATATTCTTATTGAATTTCCCAATACTAAGTATGATCGTTTTAATATGTTTTATAGAAATTGCAATTGTGGCGCAACAAAACAAACTGTCAAATGTAGTGCTGATACAATATTAGTTTGTAAAGCCATTTGCAACAAGATTCTCAAATGTGGAGTACACTCGTGTGAGAAGATATGCCACGGTGGTGATTGTGATGAATGTCTTGAGACAATTCACCAAGGTAGATAAATATTATTATCTTCATAGTGTACATACATTTACATTTGTACATTGTGTCTATAGAATGCTATTGTGGCAAAGTGGATCGTACAATTCCTTGCAAAGAAGATCAAAAAGATGTGAAGAATTATAGTTGTGAACAAGTGTGTGATAAAGTTTTATCATGTGGTAATCATAATTGCAAAGAAACATGCCATCCAGGAGCATGTGCGCCTTGCGTTAAAGCACCTGATCAAGTCAAGTGTTGTCCCTGTGGAAAAACCAAGTTAGAAATCGTACGCACATCATGTCTGGATCCTATACCATGCTGTGAAAAGGTATCTTTTCTGTTCATATATTATTGCTCACTGTTGAATGTGATTGTTTGCATGATTATCTATTGTAGATTTGTGGAAGAAGGTACCCTCTGTGTGGTACGCCCACAGAACCTCACATTTGTAAGTCGCCGTGTCACGAGGGTGACTGCGCCCCTTGTCCGCTGAGTAGCTTTGTACGGTGCCGATGTGGCCATATGAGTTGTGAAATATCTTGTTCTGTTCTCAATTCGCGAACGGACGATGCTCGATGCGAGAAAAGATGTACAAAGGTATATATGTGCTTCCTAGTAAATAATATATATAAAATAAACATTCCTAGTAAAAAATTTCACCAAGTGTATTTATATTATGACTTATTTCTATTTATAGAAACGATCTTGTGGCAGACACAAATGCAACCAGCTTTGTTGTATCGATATTGATCATATATGTCCGTTGCCCTGCAATCATATGCTCAGTTGTGGCCAGCATCGTTGCGAACAAACTTGTCACAGAGGGCGCTGTCAACCTTGCTGGCAGACCAGTAAGTATCGCTCGAATATTATAACCTAACCACTGTTTCACAAGAATATTACCGTATTGTGTACTAACACTACAGGTTTCGAGGAACTGTATTGTGAGTGTGGTGCTAGCGTGATGTATCCTCCGATTCCATGCGGTACGAAGCGTCCACATTGCACACGACCGTGCACGAGACAACACGATTGTAATCATGAAGCCCTGCATTCATGTCACAGTCAACCAGAGTGCCCTCCATGCACAGTGCTCACAGCTAAAATATGTTACGGAGGACACGAGGTATATACCATACTCAATTCATTTTGACTTGTACCAAAAACTCTGCGCTATATCGACGAACCACGTAAAACAAGCAAGTTATATTTAATATTAGTGCTTAAAGTATCGATGTGTCAAATAACTGAACCTAGAGAAAGACATATTATTTAATAATTGCACGTGATTATCGTATGTCAACAGGATCTAATGTGAGAAATATTTAATATCCTGAATGAATTATTTTAGAAACGCACTACAATTCCGTGTCACCAAAAAGAGTTCTCGTGCGGGTTACCATGTGGCAAAGAATTACCATGTGGACGTCATAAATGTCAGTTAGCATGCCATAAAGGCGACTGTTTGAAAGAAGGACAAAGTTGTATCCAGTCGTGTGCGGTCATACGAGAAAGTTGCGGACATCCATGTGGGCTGCCGTGTCACGAAGGCCCGTGTCCAGAGTCGCCGTGCAGAGAAATGGTAAGTAAGCTGCATGTTTTTCACAAATAATATATTCATTTTCATGTTATGTTTAAATTTGATATAGATTCTGAAGTTCTACAACAGTATACTCAATTATGTGTGATATTTAATTGTTTTTAGGTTAAGGTAACATGCCAATGTGGGCTACGTTCATCATCGCGCGCATGCGTAGATATGGCTGGTGAATATCAGCGCATAGCTACATCTATGCTAGCTTCCAAAATGGCAGACATGCAGCTAGGTCACTCGATTGATATTGCAGACATTGTGGGCACCACAGCTCGCAAGCAAACACTTAAAACGTAATTATTCTATTCTAACGTAACAATGAGTTCAGAAATAAATTGCTAAGTAACTAAATGTTAAATTATTTATACTTTGCAGTTTGGAATGCAATGATGAATGTCGCTTAGTGGAAAGAAACCGCCGTTTAGCAATTGGACTTCAAATTAGAAACCCAGACCTCAGTGCCAAATTAACACCTCGTTATTCTGATTTCATGCGTCAGTGGGCGAAGAAAGATCAAAGTTTCTGTCAGATGGTTCATGATAAGTTGACTGAGTTGGTACAACTGGCCAAACAGGTACAGGTTACAAGATATTGTAAAATATTTATTTATATGTAATGCATAATATTTATATTATTTACAGTCCAAGCAGAAATCACGCAGCTATTCTTTCCCATCCATGAATAGAGAGAAGCGACAGTTTATTCATGAATATTGTGAACATTTTGGATGTGAAAGTGCAGCATATGATCAAGAACCGAATCGTAATGTCGTAGCCACAGCAGCAAGGGATAAGGTACATATAATAATTATTATATACATTATAGATTATTGCACGTACATATATATCGAGTGTCCTCTGATGTCTGGGACATAGGGAATTAATATTGAAATATAGAAACATTGTGATTACTTCATAGTACATGCAACATACATGTTTACATTATCTGCTACAGGCATGGATGCCGAGTTGCAGTTTAATGGAACTGTTACAACGTGAAAACGGACAACGTAAAGTACCTGGCCCAATACTAAATCGTCCGCTAGGTGCTCCAAAGGCTGCAGACACGGTATCATTGAAGGTGCCCACTTCAGTAAAACAGTCTGCGACTACAACACCATCTACCTCATTCGCTAGCACAGTGCAGCGACCAAAGACTCCGGATACGGACAACATAGATTACTTCAACTTCCCCCCGTTAAACAAATAATCCACATACACAAGCGTGCAGTTCAATGTAAGTGTCTATACTGGGTGATGGTTGCATTCGTCCATTTAGATATTTTATAAACGTTACAGAAAATACATGGCTGTGTTATAAGAATTCAAGAGTCGCTCATTCATCAACAATGCGCAACAATAACATTCAACAAATCTAAATATAACCACGATTCACAATATTATTTGCTTCACGAGCATAATACGTTCCAGTCTTACTCGTAACGTGAAACACTCGTTAAACGATACAATTTTTCACATATAAATTAAGATAAAATAGGATAATGCGTTCCATGTCAAAAACATACTCATTTTTTTAATGTACATATAACGTTTATTGAAAGAAAATTATATGTACATTGTTAAGGAGCGTGAATGATCTTTTCTTCTATCGCAGAATGAACCAACCTGGAATGCGAATTCAATTTGCAGAAAACAAAAAATATGAGAAGCAACCTTTCAACGAGAATACGCAACTGTTACGTAGATATTCTTGTCACTCCCTTTGAAGCATCTCGCTTTTCAGTGATTTTACGTTTCATTTCAACAGTTGTTTTTAACCTCTAAGGCTGTCTTCTTGCGACTTTTTCTACGGGGACATTTTTGCACGAATTATTAAACTTTGCACACAAAAAATCACAAATAATATGAACACTTCTCCTTGCCACGTCACTCGTTATGCGATAAGTCGCTCGTTAAACGGGGTTCCACTGTATATTTATTACAGCCTTTCAAATACATACAAATTATGTTTAAAGTGTATATAATCTTCGTAATTTGAATATATACTTCTTACAATCACTATAAGTATATTTTCAATACGTTCAGTACCGTTTCAAATGCGAAAAACTACAGTAATATGTATTTAAATAGGTTTGTTCTTTTCACCTACTGGCGTCTACTGCAAAACGTCAAGGTTATTACTGCTACTGCTGGTTGAATTACGGTTAAACGCGGCCGTAAAAAACAAAGTCACTAGATTTTGTAAATCTGTTCTTTTCGCTCGCAGTTTGATGTTTCACTTACGAATGATGTTCTTTTCGCTTGCAGCGACTCGTAATCTGATGTTACATATGTATGTTTTTGTATCTAATACATAATACTTTCATTTACTTCGTACTAAGTCATATTTTTATTGTTTTTGGATCTGATTTCAAATGAACGTAGAAAATAATTGTATTCTAAAATGTATGTATTTACTCCTAAATAACAAGAGAGTGATTTTTACTTAAGATAATTTTTTCAATGTAAAACAGCATCCTTTAGGAATAAATACATACCTTCTGTAATATCATTTTCTTTGACATACATTTTACCGGGAACTGTCTGGAATAATAACCTAACAACGAAATGTCAACTGCGTTGACTGATGTACGCATGCGCTTGCCGTAAGAAATAAAATCCGCTCAGCGAGCAGCTGTAGATTATTGTACGGCGGCGTTATTTTAGATTTTACACAAACGCCAAGGTCATGCGAAAAGAACAACATCTAGTAACTTATTTAACTTCAACTTTCTGAATAGAACCGATTTATTTGACGCAGCTGTAAACCGTAGACGCAACAGTGTGAAAAGAACAAACCTAATGAATATGAATACTGTAATATTGGAGAGGACAAAATACCACAATATTAGGTCTTCTTAACCTAACCAGACTGGTTTAGCAGAGCCGTTAGTATTGACTTGTGTCAGTATAAAATATGATTAAAGCATATTACTTGTAAAATATTGTAAGTCATACTATATTCAATGAGTGACTCTAAAAAACTCTTTAAATATACTATGTATATATCAACATGTTGATTGCATGTATCGTCAGTTTTATTTGTTTGCCCTACAAAATTCTGCTTATATATTTTTGATTTTAATAGCATTAAAACATCTTCTATATAAATTTTTGCCCGTGTTTATGTATGTTAAATATACATAAATGAAAAACAAGAGAGAGGATTCATATAATTATTGAGTTATTTATTATTCCAGTATAATTATTTTTATAGTAGTATGCATAAATAAAATTGAAAATATGTGGTACAGTTGTTTTATCTTATCTATTTTATGCTAATAGGGAGTGATTTTAAAAACGCACAAAGCAGTACTGCTTTTCAATTGTAATCAATATGGAACTTGAAATATTTTGTTAAAAATTATGTAAACTTCAAACAGTTTTGCAAAAAAATGAAATATTTATGTCTGTAAGGAAATATCATTTCTTCTGGATTCTGGACGTTATTTAAATATTTAGTTTAGTTTAGTTTTTTTTTTGTTTTTTCCCAAAAGCTATACATGCTTATGTACTGTATAATGAAATGTAAAACTATTATGGTAGTTATCTTTAATTAAATTATACACATATTTTTCTTTCATTTCTTTTTAATTGAATTTTGAACAATTTCAATTGTAATTATTTAAATAGGCTTTGAAAATAAAAAGAATCTGTATAATGGTGTTAATAAAATCTTTAGAGAACAATAACAGTATAAAAACTTTTATTTATTTATTTATTTATTCCATAATTGAGTTAATACATATACATATATATGGGGAAAAACAAAGTTGAATTAAACTTAAATTATTAGTCATTATGGAATAAACTCATCTTCATTACACTGTAGCCAACAAGTAAAATATTGTACTTACACTAAATTTCATGTAAACTAAGCAACCACAAAATATATTTGAATAATCAAAATTAACTCGTGATATAAACAGGTGATAAATCAGTTGGAAAGAGGTTAAATTTACTGTTTACATGTTTCAAAGATTTTACAAGTAAATACATAAATATATGGATGCATTTTTTTTAGTGTAAACTACATTATTTATATTTAAGAGTAACTATGCCTGGGTTTAGATTCTGGCAAACAACAAACACTTTTGTTATCTTTTAGATATAACTTATAATAACCTTGAATAACGTAGATTCTTAACAGTATTTTTAAACTACAAATCGCGAGTTTACTGAAATGAAGGCGATGGAGGGGGGAATATATATTTCGAACAATAAGATATTATTTTAAATGTTATAATTTCTTTATCTAAGATATGTATACTTTTATAGTTAGCGAAAGCTGTAGAACAAAACATGCATGTGCTAAATTGAGCACAGTTTTGAAAACACTGTTCTAATGAGTTCGCGTAGTACATATAAACGAAGGAAGAGTTCATTTCGCGCAAGTGTATGTACAAATATTGTGTAAGATATTTTATGTTTCACTTTAGTCGTATCTGAATAAACTTAATTACTAATTACAGTTGTTATTTTTGTTTAAGAACATAGTATTTGTTTTATTACAACATGCCAATATGTAAATATTTCACATATACTTTTCAGGGGAAACATGTATGACTTTGAAACTTTTTTTATCATATCACTTCTGCGAATTCATTACCATGAGTCATAGAAATACAATATTGCGATACACAGTGTTAGTAACTGAATGCGGAAATATTGTGTGTATTATTTTATATCAGAATATATATATATAAAAGTCAGTTAGAGTAAAACTAGCATAACAGAAAGTATCTTAAAGTGAAAGTGTTGTTAACAAAATAAAGAATCATTTAAATTAGTATAATATAATAAGTATAAATATAAAATACGATGGAAGAGAAGGAAATATTAACAGCGCGTAAAAGAAGTATAAAAATACTTGACAAGAAACAAACTAATACGAAAATAGTAAATAGAAGCGACAGAGTACATTGGGAAGAAATGAAATCCGAGAAACCAAGCAAAATAAGATCTGGAATTATCGTCAACATTATACATGACGATATAGAATCATTCTTAAATGATGCATATTTTCTTTTAAATATACGAATTAAAAATACTTTCAAGAAATATGATAATTTTAAAACATGCACAGTTTTGTGTGTACAATTCAATTCGAAGAAAACATCTGTAGATGAAGATATTAAAACTGTTAATACACTTATCCATACTGGAACCGATATTGAATTGTGGTACAAGAGTAGTGTGGAAAGACCAATTGTGAATAAACTGAAACAATTGCATGCCAACAATTGCAGAATGCAACTTGAAATAATGTGTTTGGTGGTATGTTTTACTGAAAGTGGTCCAGTACCAGTGAAAAATAATTATATTACAAATCATTATGCGAGTACGTCTAGTAGTACAAATATTTTAAATATACCGAAAATACAACCGCCTGTTACGGCAAAACCATTAGTGGCATTAAAAAATAACACTGTACCTACAAACAGCAGGCAATGTAGTAACAGTCATGATAATACATATGCTGTAGCTCATGATGTAATATTTTATCATCAGAATATGCAGAGTATTAGTAACAAAATAGAACAATTAGAGAGACTAGCACATGAGAGGAAATTCGATTTCATACTTCTATCGGAGCACTGGATCACTACAGACGATGATATACCAGATATTAATGGATATTATTGGGCATCCACGTATAGAAGACAATGTCGACTTCGAGGAGGAGCAGCTGTTCTGGTTAGTGAGCATAAACGTAACAATATAACAGTACGAAACGATATAAACCGTATGTCCGAAGAGTTGGTCATCGAACTGTCTGCATGTTTATGGCATGAGCGAAACCTAATCATTTTGGCATTATATCGACCACCGAATGGTTCAATACCTGCATTTTTAAAAATACTAGAACAAGTTCTGGAAAAAGTGATAAACAAAAATAAACTTGATATCATAATCGGCGGAGATTTCAACATAGATTTTTTAATGAAAGAAGATAGTGCAACGAAACGTCTGATAAATATGTTATACACTTATAATTTACATATTACAATAAAACAGTACACACGTGTAAGGTTGCGTACAAAGAAATGTATCGATAATATAATAACTAGTTTAGAAAATGTTAGATCGCGTATAGTAGACGCTGATATATCAGACCATTACTGACAAGAGATGTTACTTGAATGCAAAGAACCAAATAATAGAATGTTACGTGCAAGAATAATGTTAGATGCATGTGCATAATTAATATCTATTATATATACTATAATTTATTTGTGAAGTTATTTATAATTGTAAATGTGATTTATGTTTAAAAATATTACATGCCATGTATGCAAAACAATATTGCTAAAGGGTAATAATGTTATTTGTACTTTATATGTCCCCGTATACCGGGTGTGGAATTATTTTATGCAATATGGGAAATACAATGTTAATTTTTTTATATAGCGATATTTCGTTCCCAATTGATTTTAAATCAAAAGTGTTAATATAAAACTTGTTCGGAACTGGAAACTGAGTCTAATGAGCCCAAAATTGTTGTTAAAATAACTTTCTGTCACAATATATTAAAGAAATAAAATATAGTTTTAAAGAAACAAATAGTAGCCATGAAAATTTTATATAATAAAAAATAAACAATTGGCAGTGTGACAGTTATATTAAATAAGTTTCACACTTCAGTTTTGGAGTATCTCGCATAAAATCATTTTATACATTGAATTTTCTTTTGAACGCTGTACTTTTCCATTGATTTCTTATTAAAGAATATTTCGCTAAGTAATATAATTACAAACGCTTCGACACCAGCGCCAATACCCTGGAACTATTATGAATTAACAATAAATAAAATAATATAAATTAAGCTCAATGAATATTAACAGATGCCTATACGTCCTTCCTCTGCCATCTTATGCTGAATTCCAACCTTAAGCTCAATGAAAAATAACAGATACCTATATGTCCCTCTTCTGCCATTTTCTGTTGACTGACTAACCTTAAACTCAATAAACACTAACAGATAACTACATGTCCTTCTGTCATAGCCATCTTCTGCTCAATTATCAAACTTAAGCTCAATGAATAATAACAGATGCCTATACGTCCCTCTTCTGTCATCTTCTGTTGACTGACTAACCTTAAACTCAATGAACATTAACAGATATCTACATGTCCTTCTCCCACCGCCATCTTCTGCTGAATTACCAAACTTAAGTTCAATGAATAATAACAGATGCCTATACGTAACTCTTCTGCCATCTTCTGTTGACTGACTAACCTTAAACTCATTGAATATTAACAGATATCTACATGTCCTTCTACTGGCGCCAACTTCTGCTGAATTACTAGACTTAAACTCAATGAAAAATAATAGATGCCTATACGTCCCTCTTCTGCCACCTTCTGTTGACTTACCACACTTAAACAAGTAAATAAATAGGTTAAACTTGAGAATCCCGCCCATCATGGCGGCGACCAGAGAAAATGTTCCCTGCACTCGATTCCCAATACATTAGTCTCTGTAGCTTGCCATAAGGCCCGGTTATCGAGACAATAACGCAGGCCATCTTGATTGAGAGGTCAATTTGAAAATTTAAATTTAGGAATGTAAAAAATACATATTTTAAGAATGGATAATAATAATACCAATCAAATTGTATTTAAACTGTGTATATTCAGTAACTGATTAACATAATATGTAAATTTAATTAATATAGCATATTTTTTAAATTTAATTCAGGTTTTTGGAGCATTATGTATGCTCAAATTGAACATGAATGTAGGGAACATTAATTCATGAAGTAATATCCTTTATAACAAACTTCAATTGTTTATTACAATAATTTAGTGTTTTTAATGATTTATTAATGTGTAATGGTCTTCCTATCATGCGTTATACCTTTATTGGTGGTAAAACAATAGTTTTTTGCGCAATATAAGATAACATATTTGTTCTATTAATGTAAATTGTATTAATATGCATAGTTTCTTTAACCGGACCAATGGCAAGCAACAGTGACTTTTGCGTTGGGAATCGAGTATCACGGAACATTTTCTATGGTCGCCGCCATGATGCGCTGGCTTCTTAAGTTAACCTATTTATTAACTTTTTTAAGTTTGGTGAACAAATTCAACAATACATTAAAAAATTCAATATTAACTTGTTTAATCATAATATAAATTTATAATAGAAATGAACATATTAGGGTACAAAGTAAACAATATATTGAAACAATTTAGATTATTTTATTTATTGTCAGTTCATAATAGTTCCAATGTTTTGGCTCTGTTGTCGAAGCGACAAAGTCGTTGAATATCGGAAACTCAAAAAAATTCTAGCATTTTGGCGCTAGTATCGTGGATTGATCAACTTTTATTCGTAACAGTTTAAGAATTTTGGCGCTGGTGTCGAAGTGATAAAGTCATGGAAGATTTGAAACTCGAAATAGTTCCAGCGTTCCGGCGCTAGTATCGTCAAATGATCAGCTTTTATTCGTAATAGTGCCAGGGTTTTGGCGCTTGTGTCGAAGCGATTGTAATTATATTGCTTAAGCAAAATACTCTAATAAAAAAACAAATAGAAAAGTACAGCATTCAAAATAAAATTCAATGTACAAAATGACTTTGTGCGAGATACTCCCAAATTGAAGTCTAGAACTTATTCAATATAACTGTCCAAGTGCCAATTGTTTATTTTGTATTTCATAAAATTTTCATGGCTACTATTTATTTTTTAAAACTATATTTTATTTCTTTAATAATTTGTCACAAAAAGATATTTTAACAACAATTTTAGGCTTATTAGAGTCAGTTTTCAATTCTGACAAGTTTTATATTTAAACTTTTGAACTAAAATCAATTGGGAACGAAATATCACTATATGAAACTAGATTGGATCAGACACCCATGCCTGTAGCTCATCGACGTATATTTAAGTCTGGATAAATTACAAGAAATTAACATTTATTGAAATATGCTTTTAAAATTCATAATCCTAAATAGTTGGCCAAAAAATAAAATAATAAATGTAAAATATGTAATTATCTGCAAAAACATGTATTTTCTTTTGTAGACAAAAGAAAAGCTTAGTCGGCTATGCATTGATCTTCTTTTGTACAGAGAAACGTCAAAAACTCATTTTTAAATATTTTTTCCCTTATATCCTTATGTAATTTTTCAAAAATAAAAATACAGAAAAATTTGTCATCATTTTCTGCATATGTAGGAAAATTTTGAAAAAAATTGATTGGAAAATAAAGGAGAAAAAAAATTAAAACCGAAAAAAATTTGGAAAATATTTTTTTTCTCAAGGCCTAAAAGAAATTTTGAAAAATAAAAAATACTAGGCACAACTATACAATAATATGTATCTGCAAAAAAAATTCATCAAAATCGGTTGTATAGTCTAGGAGGAGATAGTGGAACAAAAAATCTCGTACGACCGAGCGAGCGAACGAGCGAGCGAGCACATACATACGGTCACATGTTATAATAGTCATTTCGTGATCTAAGGGGTCTGTCCAGGATTTCTACGCAAAAATTTTTGAAATCGGAAGATGTTACAGACATCGTACCGAACACTATAGCTCTTCGGCAAGAGGTCGATGAGCTAAGAATTAACATTGTATCTCCTACATGTTGCATAAAGTAATTCTACACCCGGGAAATTGTTTTGCATCATGTACATGTATATTTTATTAATAATTTTAAGTGATAATGGTAAGAAATATGTACCAGAAAAAATATAATAAAGTAAATAGAAGTTATATTGGAGTAAAAGAAAGAGATAATTTATTAATTATTGATATTGGAAGAAAATTATTCAACATGTCTACATTTCTTTATCACTATTGAAAAATAGTAAAAAATAGTCCTGTATTTTGATGACGCCTGTAATTTGTTGCACTGTATTCAACAGTGTATATCTGGTTGCCGCTACGTACTACTTAATCACAACGTTGAATGCAAAAATATGCATAATGTTATATTTAAATTTAATACATTATATTACAAAAAAAACTTAAAATTGAGTTTTTTACCTATGAGAATCACAAGTTAATGAGATTTGTTTCACTAAGCACTCATTTTAATGTACCAACAATAATAAATATTTCGTTAAGCTTATTTGGCTATCGCGCTTATTATAATAATTTCATTGTTCATTTTATTTCTATAGCATTACAAATGATACATAAGAGTGTACATTTTAGGAATAAATTTTGTACGTAGCAAGATATTTACTACAATGACAAATGAAACATTTAGTAATATTTTCATATATTTAAACATTGACTTACTGATCAATAGATAACAAAAATTCCACTGAAAATGCACTTCGATTGCAAATAATCATATCAGCGATAAGTAGATAAGTATCAAGATTAGAAGTTAGTGATTTCATATAAAATAACAATGCACGTTTAACAATAAATTATTTAAATTAAAACACAAAGAAAATAAGTTTAAAATATATCGTGATAGAGTGAAATTTTAAAAGTAAAAATAATTTTAATTAATTGTAATTAAACACTAATAATTATTGTGAAATATTTATATCGTGATGGAAGATACAGACATAACAAAAGCGCGTGATGTAAGTTTGAAAGTACTTGAGAAAAAACAAAGTAATAAATCCACAAAGAATAGAAGCGACAGAGTTCATTGGGAAGAAATAAAAACCAAGAAACCAAGCATAATACGATCTGGAGTCATCGTTAACATTATACATGATGATATAGAATCGTTCTTTGATGATGCATACTGTCTTTTAAATATACGAATGAAAAGTACTTTGAAAAAATTTATTGGTTTTAAAATATGCACAGTTTTATGTATACCTACCAGTTCAGAATCTGGAGATGTAAATATTAAAATTGGTGATAAGTATATCGATCATACAACCGACATAGAATCATGGTATAACGACAGTGTGAAAAGACCAAATGTGAGCAAACTGACAAAACTGAAAGTAATATGTCTGGTAGTATGCTTTTCTGAAAGCGAATCAGAGCCATCAAATAATAATAATAACTATGCGAGTACATCTGCTAGTTCATCTATCACGGAAAAATTATCTGTCTGCACAAATGTACAAAATATTGTAACAAACACATCGTACCTACAAATAAATAATGGGAAATCTTGTAAGGTGGAAAATAATACATGTGGCATAAGTGACAAGGTAAAAATTTTTCATCAGAATATGCAGAGTATCGGTAATAAAATAGAAAAATTGGAAAGTTTAGCACGTACGAGAAAAATTGATTTCTTACTATTGTCAGAGCATTGGATCACTGAAAATCGTAATGTACCAAATATTGATGGGTATGATTGGATATCCATGTACAGAAGAAGTACTCGACACCATGGAGGAGCAGCGGTATTAGTTAGTGAACTAAAAAGCGGTAAAATAACGCAACGAAATGATATAAACCGTATGTCAAAACAGATGATTATTGAACTGGCTGCATGTTCATGGAACGAGCGAAATCTAATCATTTTGGCATTATATCGCCCGCCGAACGGTTCAATACTTCAATTCTTGGAAATATTGAAACAAGTACTAGATAAAGTGATACGCAGTGAAAACTCTGATATTATAATCGGCGGAGAGTTCAACATAGATTTTTTACTAACAGAAAATAGTGCAACGAAACGTCTGATAAAGATGTTATCTAATTACAATTTACATATTACAATACAAGAGTACACACGCGTAAGGTTGGGTACAAAGAAATGTATCGATAATATAATAACTAGTTTAGAAAATGTTAGATCGCATGTAGTAGACGCTGATATATCAGACCATTACGGACAAGAGATGTTACTTGAATGCAAAGAACCAAATAATTGAATGATACGTGCAAGAATCATGTTAGATGCACGTGCATAATTGATATCTATTATATATACTATGATTTATTTGTGAAATTAGTTATAATGTAAATGTAATTTATGTTTTAAAATATTCTAATTACATGCCATGTATGCAATACAATATTGCTAAGGGGTAATAATGTTATTTGTACTTTATATGTACCCGTATTTATTGATTTGCATCATGTACATGTATATTTTATTAATAATTTTAAGTGGTAATGGTAAGAAATATGTACCAGAAAAAATATAATAAAATAGAGAAGAATTATATTGGAGTAAAAGAAACAGATAATTCATTGATTATTAATATTAGAAGAAAGTTACCTGTTTAGTATATATTTTATATGAATTTTAAATAAACTAAAATTTTATTCAACATGTCTTCATTCCTTTATCGCTATTGAAAAATAGTAAAAAATAGTATTTAAGTATTTGTGAAATTATTTATGGGGTAAATGTAATTTATGTTTTAAAATATTCTGATTGCATGACATGTATGCAATACAATATTGCTAAAGGATAATAAATAATCATAATTTTAAGTGAGGTTGTATAAAATATATACCAGAATAAATGTAATGTTAATAACATCAAATATAGAAAATGTTAAATCGTGCATAGTGGACACAAACATAACAGACCATTATGGACAAGAGATTATCCTGCAGTACAAATATATAAATAATAATGTTTTGCGTGGCAAAATAACATTAAATAAACATGGATATATAATATATAATAAATATTGTATTCGTGCAATAAATGGACTACGAGATTGTGACATACACGTTTTAAGATGTCTGACTATTTTTGCTATACTTATTTGTAGTAATGACTATATGTATACTTGTAAATAATAATAAAATTATATTCTTTTATCACTGTGAACATTATAATGAAATAAAATTATATTTTATCATTGGCGCCTGTAAATCAATCTGATGCACCCATCTGCGTATTACTGGTTGCAACTGCAGTGCGTATACATCACATGAAGTAGCTAATCAGTCAACGTCATGTCTACTCTTTCATTATTCATGAAATAAAATAGTATATTTAACCATTTTGAAATATTTATTGAATACATCAATCAACATTGATTTTGGTATACAATATTTAAGCTACATATAATACATTTTAAAAATAGTATATAATATATTCCATTGTTCATTGTTTTGACAAAAATAAAACTATTCATTAAAAAACAAAATAAAAGTATGCATATGACGGAAATTATTTGGTTAACATATGGCAATTTCCGTAACATGCATGAATTATAATAACACGTCTTTATGTAACCTTTTATTGTTATATCACTAGAATTATATGTATCAAAATAATTACAATACTTGTTTAAGAACGATTTCTCTTCATTGATGGACGAACAAGAAAATGAAGAAAGTAAATTACAAGCAACTTACAAAAGATACGGAATGACCGGTCGTTCTTAAACGTAAGCTAACTTAACCAATGAATAACGTTCAACATGCACACACAGTATACAACATATATGAGCTATAACTTTATTGTTTACAATACCCCACAACATCTTTGTATTTATGTATGTATTAAAAATAACAAAACTGGCCGAGAACAATACAAACAGCAAATATGTTGTCTGACATAAGCTCGTTATTATTGTATATGTAGTATAGTTTGAACAGCCGCATATAAAGTTTTCTTGACAAAACAACATAGTGTGCGTGTTTAAGTGAACGTACAACAACTGTTAGTTTTGCGAGCAGTTTTATAGAATGCTTTCGACTGTATCGACAATCCCTCGGATTTGCTTACTAGATCGTCTAATTTCTCGCCTCGTTCTAACACAGCTTCAATCGTGTTATGCTAGAATGCACATTGCAACATATGGTTGTACAGAAGAACAAGATCTAACACAACATACATTCACTTACCAGAATAATTTTCGTTTCGTCTAGTTCATCTTGGATTTTAGTCATAGCATCGGCCTCCCTAGGATTTTGGTATTTAGCTAGATAGACATTTAATTGTGGAAAATTTATTGTACTCTCATTTGCCGATGCCCAGGATGACGCCGGAATTTTCGCAGCAAATTCATCTAGCACTTTTGTAATTAACGTATGGGACACTCGTGAAGGATATTCGTGATCAGATATCACGACACCAGCTAGACTATCGCTTCGAACGTAAACATGACACATGTATTCTATAACATTGTGACGCATTATTGATACAAATTTCATTTTTATATATATATTCGGTTCAGTTATATACAAACCTCCTTCTTTAACAGACTGTCGGGCTGCAATTTGAGTTCGCTCTACAATTGTTTTACTGACAAATGCCATAAATTCTTGAACAGAACTACGTTGAAAATAACCAAAATTCTGTAGATCGTATGCAGATTTTAACCATGTTGCACTCGAAGATCCTTTATATAAAACGTTTAATGCATATAATTTCACCATTTTTCTGTTTGTTAATTTATTTACGTAGACAACTGTTAGTAAAAAAATTTTATTCAATAAAAATGAATTCACTTGTTATGTTATTCAATTATGACTCTTAAATTTCATTAGTCTTACAGGTACATCATTACAGCTGAAAAGTTAAATATTATAAAGAATTGATAAAATTATAATTTGACAGTTCACATATGACACATCACACACGCCATTTTCACGCAAACTTAACGTGTAGTACCAAAGCCTTGACCAGAGCCATTCATAAAAACATGACCATTTGGATATCTAACGTCATTTTTGCCAGTGGTCTTCAAACTGTGTACTTCTGGGCAAACAAGAAAACTCAATTGTAATTATTCGTAACATATATTTAATATTTAATATAACACAAGTAACCTTATTTATATTTATTGAAATATTAATAAAACGATGTATTGGTAACGTGTAATAATTAGTTATTGAACATTATTGAAGTATTTAGAACTTCTGCACATACTTTGTATGTAAAAATGAATTTTGACAGTTCCTCACAAAAACACACGTGTATTAGAAAAATCGACAGGTGTTTACAGTTTCTAAAAATGAGTGCATTAGATAAATATTAGAAATAAAACATAAATCGTAATTGAAGGATAAAAGTGGAATTAATAATTATTTACAATATAAAAATGCTTTCCATCATTTTAGTATTAATTTATAGTACGTTTATATTTGGCGAAAACTTCTCAACAATTAATTTGCCAAAGGAACATTTACCATTTTACTTTTCAAGTTATCCAGATATTTCCAAAAAATGTAATGACGATCCAGAATGCCCGTACAAAATGCATTTAAATAAAAATGTATGTTGGGGATATGAACAGCACTGCAACGAAAAGAAACAATACTCGATGCCGTCCTGTCCCGGCGATCACAAAGGCTGGGTTAAGTCCAAATACGATCAGCAATCTACATTTTACACGCAGGCCGACTTTGGTTTTGTGAAACAGCAGCTTAAAGAAATGATGGTTATGTGCGAACCGTTGTTCCCGGACGACTCGTCTGTAGAATGCAGCGAACACTTACGATTCTGTCGAGGTAGAAATATCATGATCAATTTCACAGACTTGGCCAGACGGAATGAACCATTGCGGTATAAAATGGATGTACTGAAGGATGGACAAATCGGAGGTTATTGTGAATTACATAAAGAACGTCTAATGGAACATGCGGACCACATAAGTCCTCTGCAGAGTTGGGGCCCGGAGATGAGGTATTTGACTCGTTTACAACGTAGGCCTATAGTAGAGGGAGACTGTGATGTAGTTATAGAAAAACCGACATACATAATGAAGATAGATGCAAGTATGTGTATCGAATGTTTGCAAACGTTAGAGTACTAAAGCTAACATACTATGTTCTGTTTCTAGCAGTTAATATGTATCATCATTTCTGTGATTTCTTAAACTTGTACGCCAGTCTGCATGTCAACTCAACGCATAGTAGTACATTTTCTACTGATGTGCATTTCCTTATTTGGGAAACGTACACGTACAATTCGGCATTCGGTGAAACATGGCAAGCATTTACGGACCATGCACTATGGGACTTGAAAACATTTCGTGGGGAAACAGTTTGTTTCAAGAATGTTGTTTTCCCATTGCTTCCACGAATGATATTTGGATTATATTATAATACTCCTATTGTAAGTAAACATAAATAATATCTATACTAACTAAGCCAATTTAATTATGAAAAGTAAAACTGAACATTATATTATATGTATTATCTCATATATAGATTGTCATATTTCGTGTAGTAAATTATAAATGTCATGTCTTTTAAGATCTGGGGATGTGAAAGAAGCGGTCTATTCCATGCATTTTCTAAACATGTATTACATAGATTAAATATACCATTGCATACTAGAAATAATAGTAAAATACATATAACATTTTTATCAAGAGACACAAAGTATAGACGAGTACTGAACGAAGACGATTTGATAAACGCTCTAAAACGAAATGAAAACTATGAAGTACAAAAAGTTGTATATAATAGACATCTAAGTTTTAAGAAACAATTAGAAATCACACGCAATACTGATGTATTAATCGGCATACATGGAGCTGGTTTAACACATCTATTATTCTTACCTGATTGGGCTGCAGTATTTGAATTGTAAGTTATTTTTCACCATCAAAAATTATTTGAAAAAATATGTTTTGTCAATTCAGAACTACTAGAAGTACTTCAATATGAAATTATATGAAAATATTTTACAGGTATAATTGTGAAGATGAAAACTGTTATTTAGATTTGGCTAGAATACGTGGTGTCCGCTATTCAACATGGGAAGACCCTAGTAAACTTGTACAAGAAGATGAGGTATATATAGCTAGCGATGTGTACATACGGTATAGCGTAATAACTGAATTATTTACAGGGACACCATCCCGATGGCGGTTCTCATGCTAAATTTACAAATTACTCATTTGACGTAGCCGAATTTATTCGAATAGCTAATAAGGCAGCGATGCATGTGAAGAATCATGCAGAATTCCGGAAGTTCATCAATGACACATCGCATGATGAACTATAAATGTATTTGTGATAAGTAGCACAATTGACAAGTACGCAATGATAAAAAGATTCTCGCAACGAGCAAAATATGCATGATCTAATATATTTCCTTAATTTATTTTAAATAATATATGTAACAAAGTATTATGTCTTTTTATATTAAATTTTTTATAACAAAGCACAATGTTAGCAATACAAGAATGATTGCAATTTGTACAAACACTTATGTTACCATAATTTTAGTTTTATATTCTCTACATATAAAGTACTTATAACTACGCACGTTACAAACATATATACTAGAATAATAACAACACTAAATAATGGGCCAATTGTCAATGTCTGAATACTTATATTGACCAGACCAGTTAACACATTCGCTAATAGGAAACATGCTAATCCATTGTAATTGACAGCTTCATAAATGAATGGAACATATACTCTGTGCGTTTGATTAGTCACACCATACAAATGTTTACTAATCAGTTCTCCGCATAAGAACAGAAAACTCATGAAAACTCCAATGAACATGATCCAAAGACAGTAAGCAGCATTTGCAAGTCTACGTGACACGCCGAAGTACGGTTCCAGCATAAACACTGAACATAACAGTATAACAGCAGAACAAGATAGTGATACGCACAGTTCATCATCCGATTCTCGTTTATTCTTTGTCTTAGCTACCGTTTGACCGATATGTACAGACAAGAAGTACAGTCCAACATAACCTAAAGATGCCACAATACCTTCCCTGTTAGCTGTCACAAAAGTGTCCCTGGGTATATCGCTTAAAACCCAAGTACTCAGTCCGCTTTGAAGTAAA
Source organism: Calosoma granatense (assembly GCA_022063505.1). NCBI lineage: Eukaryota > Metazoa > Arthropoda > Insecta > Coleoptera > Carabidae > Calosoma > Calosoma granatense. Next base: position 2,461,454 of record JAGJTL010000069.1, on the reverse strand, counting down.
ATTTCATGCAGTGTTAGCACAATTATTGATATAAGTAAAGAATGGTCTGCGCTGATGAGCGATAAAATGCAAGAACATAGTATCTTAGTCACTGCAAGCGTTATAAAGAAGTTCCAGTGGACCCCATATTCTGAAACATGCATTTGGTAGTCGATTTCTTTAGTAATAAAGAAACGTGCACTACCTAGTGCCCACAGTGGAATGGTGCTCATAACTGATTTTAGCAGTGGTTGCGGTCTTTTATTAATTTCATAAGCCACAATTCCGTTAGTAAACACAAATAATCCAACTCCAACATCCATTAGACTATACCCGAACGTTTCAGTCTTAGCAAAACGTCTGGGAAATATTTGAAAATCTACCGCTAGGATCGCAACAATTGTGATTATTGTAATAGTAGAACGGGCGTTCGTAATAAAATGTCTTTTTGTACCTATTACACCACTGTGGTGTGGTTTAGATGAACTTGTGTACTTTACTTGTGAATATAACGAAAAAGAAAGTATACTTATTACCAGCAATATCACTAAAACGTAAATCGTATAACTTTCTAATATAGTGATATTTATTACTGTAGGAAAGATAATGCACAAAAACTCTATCGCATACTGAACAAGCACACTTTTGAACTTTGATTCAACTAGTATGTTGTTTAAAATAAATGACGTCGTTGTCGTAGCTATAAATACTTGAAAAAATGATGGGAATATAAGTGAAAAAGTTTCCCATGATGTTGTCCCATTATGATTCTGCATATATTTTTCGTGATATTGCTTGTAATTCTGCATATCTGGAATCATGGTTTATAGGTTACATGAAGAAATTTTTTCGATATTATTGCGTACTGTTACACCTGTATGTTCAAGTTGTTATTTTTCCCAATGAATCACACATTTGTTACGAAAGAAAATGATGTAACAATGCAAATTATGTTTGCAATGTTCAACCAGATTTAAATTTGAAACTCACACGTCAGTTAATTCAATATAGTACCAACAGTATCAAACAGTAAATAGTTAAGAATACCAACTTCAAGTTTATTACTAAAATTTATAATAAAAAGAACTAAATATAGTGAGGAGTGAAATACTTGTCATTGATTTGACAGAACTGAAAGTTTACAGTTTGACAGTTCACACTAAATTAACATAATATACCGCTCTTTCAAGTGTTTCTATATAATGTTAGTAGTGTTTTAAAAATCGTTTCCAATGAATCACAATCAAGATTCCGATCCTGGAAACTCCAGCGAGGATAACACAAATGATTCGTGCAATCTAAAACCAGGAATTTTAGATGGAGATATTTCGGACAGTACAAGCTATGAAAATGAAGACACACGATCCGAGTTAAATTTTGATGAATGTATGTATTATTGTTAAGCTAGAATCATGTAAAGTTTAATAATCTCGCATAGTTCCAGAAACTGAAGAAGAAAAGGTGAAACGTTCTCGTATTGAACTCACGTTAAAAAGTGAAAATGCAACATTAGCTGATTGGCAATCGTTAGCTATCAGTGATTATGGTTTAGTTAATGGTATGATACATGTCAGTATGTATATGTTGCTTGTGTTACAACAGTATTATTTCAGATGACATGAGACGCAAAGTATGGCCCCGACTGTTAGAAGTAGATCCCAGTCCTTCTGAACGTGCCCCCTTATTATCGGAATTATCTGACCATCCAGAATACAATCAGGTAATTCTCGATGTTAATCGATCTCTGAAACGATTTCCTCCAGGTATGATAGCTATGTAATAAATGTGTGATGTCTGAAATATTAATAGTGTTGTTTGTTCAGGTATTCCGTATAAACAGCGTGTGGCTTTACAAGACCAGTTGACTGTACTTATCTTGCGAGTAATTATGAAATATCCACATTTACGATACTATCAAGTAAGCGTGCGTTCGCATATGATGAATGTTGTGCATATAATCAAGTTACATTTAAGGGTTACCATGATGTAGCTATCACGTTCCTACTGGTGGTCGGTGAGGCCGTATCATTTCGTATCATGGAAAAATTAAGTACAGAACATTTACGAGAATGCATGGAAGTGACAATGGAGAAGACATCGTATAGGTTAAATTACATTTATCCGATAATAGAACGGGAACATCCGACTTTGTACGAGTTCCTAGACAGGTAGTTTGTTCAGTTTTGTGTTGGTTGGTGTGTATGTGTTTACAGGATAAGTAAATCACTTCTAGATCTACGGTGGGTACAATGTTCGTGTTACCCTGGTATTTAACGTGGTTCGGTCACTCGTTAAACCAGTACAGAGATGTTGTTCGGCTGTATGACTTTTTTCTGGCATCGCCACCGCTGATGCCACTGTACGTGGCGGCCGCACTAGTGTTACGTCGGTGCGATGAAATATTCGAGGTTGGCTGTGACATGGCGAGCATACACTGTTTGCTCTCGCAGATACCGGACGACACTCCGTTTGAGGAAATTCTGAAACGTGCCTCGGCGATGTATGACAAATATCCGCCGGACATGATTGAAAAGAGCGTGAAGGACAGGATGAAGCGAGAGTATGTATATTCTAACTTTCTACACATTATGAAGAGACTGGCCGGTTTCTTACACTTACTGCGACGCTTGTTCAGCTTGCACTATTATTCTTCTTTCCTGCACTCACGCAGAAAACGTAAACAGACTTAATGCTTTGTATCATCATATTTACTTGCTACTACATATATATCCTCCCTTCTCTCTCTGTCTGTCTTTCTACTACATACACAGTCTCTGTTACGCTTACTGCATTATGATTTAGCTTTAGAATATTTTATTATTTTACTAGAATCAAGTGTACAAAACCATTTGTTTGTTGTGGAATGCTGATAAATACTAATAAATGAATCTCGTTTGTATAAAGCACACACCTGTTTTCAGTTTTGTTCGTTTGTGTCACATTGTTCTCTCTGCACTTTCTTGCTTGAATGCACTCCCGCATTACGCTTGTGTGAGGTAATAGGTTCATGTGTATATGTGTACGTACCTAATGACTGGTTTTTATCAGAGCGGAACAACGAAAAGAAGAACTGTACCGAATAAAACGACGGAATGCTAAAAAGCAACCGGTGTGGAAAAGTGTATCACGTATTATACCACGCTGGTTACCGGTTAACTACAGAAACAAATATCAAATCATATTCGCTACTGCCACCGTGTTACTTGGCATTTATGCTTACCTGCGGGCGACCGACGCTAGTATACCATTTCTCAGGTAATTACAATGCACATTTTAATTAGCTCAGTTCAGCTCAGCAACTACAAGTGATGTCGTTGTTAAAGGTGGAACCAATCATGACATTTACCTACCTCTATTCCCGTTAAAGCGGCCATGTCCGTCACGACTAAAGTCATTAAGAAATGAAACATTACAATGGCTTCTTTCATCATTTATATCAATTATTATGTACCATAATTATATGGTCGTACATAGTACATATTATTCTACATATAACGCCGTATATTTTTTTACTTTGTTAGAGGTAATTCCAGTTTTTGTATCATCAGTCTCTTAGCGTTAACTTTTCAATGTTTAGCAGGTTCTGTTAATGTTTCTTAGGCTGTAAAAATGTAAATAAATTATTGTTATTCAATTAAGTATATAAGGGCAATGTTATATAATGTATACCTCATATGGCAAATTCCATTTAATTTATTACTATTTAATGTTGTACAGCTTTGTATGTATTCTTGAGTATATAAAAGAAAACTTCGGTGTTTTTCGTAAAATGTTTTATATTTCAATCACATGCATAATATGTTTACTCCAACTCTTCACATAGAATGTCCCATAATGAGACCAATCGATTGTACATACATTAATTAATGTCATTCATTATCAGATATATTTTCAGCTAGTAGTTCATGTTTGTTTATTTATTATCGACTAACACAGATACAAGTTCAATCATTCTCACTACTTATATGATGAATTATTGTTTATTTGTTACAAGTAATGCCATTTACTTATCTTTAGTTTCTATAGAGGTTGTCTGGCTCACGGTAACATTGGAACATTTTATACATAGTATTGTTCAAGTTTCACTGAAATAACTGGAAGATAATATTATGTAGAATAGGAAAATATCGAGACAGCAAGAAATGTTCATATGTCGGTCTAGGTGTAGGAGAAACCAACTAGAATACACTCGTGTAGAACTAGAATTATACACTACTTCTACTATAACTATTCATTCAAACAGAAATTCAATGTTTACATAATTATTAAATAAGAACATTTCAAACATACATAATTATTCTACATTTATAGGATAATTATCTAATAATTGGATTCCCAATCCTGCTTGTAAAAAAATATCAAACATAAATCTATTTAAATTATTAGATATTAATTAAAAAAACAGTATAAAATTCAAAAACTATAGTAAATACTTAAAATGGTATCACAATTTTTCTATAAGGAATTTATTAAATCACTGATGTAATCTAGGGTTTGTTTATCTCTCAGAATTGTCATGTGATCGATTTTGTTCAGAGTTTTGTTGAAAATTTGTTGTTTCTGAAGTCCTCTCCAATGCAGACACGCTTCCAGGGAACGAATGTTTACAGTGCCATCGCCGTCACCATAAATCAGCGTAGGTGTGCCATCCAAGAATACACCAGGTTTGTAGAACAACCTGGAAAGTAAGGTTTTTTTCTTGTAGTGCAATCTATAAAATATAGAAGAAAACATAGAAAAAGAACGAAATGAAAATAGTGCGACATTTACCGTGCTGTTAGAAAAGGAAAATTATTGTATAGTCTATTTTCAAGAATTATCATACAAAATTTAAGGTTAGTTTTAAATTAATTTAATTAAATGAAATTATTATGTCTAAAACTAATTTTAATTATTGCAAACTTACCTCTCTACGGTATTCACATTGTTACCATACAGACAATGTACCTCTACGCCCGGTGGAGTAAAATCTAACATGTACTGTTCCGTATCTTTTCTCATCTCCCAGCCAACTGGATATTGTAAGTCACTGTAATGGAAAATAACAATTTCATAAATAGTTACCGTAAACGTAAGTATTAAACCAATGTATGAGGACAGTCCATACAAAAATGTGATTATTATTTAGAAATTCTTATAAGAAATGGACACGCGAGTAATAATATAAATAAGATAATAAAGAATGGGCATACATTTTAGAATGACATCTATACGTATTACAAAATAATAATAAACCTAATAAATACTTATATTCGAAGAAAGAATAAACTGAATGATTGTTAGAGCGTGAAATGTATGTTATATACCACATCTGAGTTCTTACTTACTTAAAGAACTCTTCCATATTTGCAATAGTGTAATTTTTCTTCTCAGTCTGGACCAATACTTCGCTATCTTTCCAGAATAATTTAGAAGGAAGTAACCAGGCTAAACTGGGCGAGGTGATTTGTTCCGCTCGCATTACGCTTCCTCTTAAGGCATATGAACCCAAATCGTCGCCTAGAAAAGGCCAATGTAATACACTATCTTTTCATTCAGACGGAAATATTTCACAGGGTTGTTCAAAGATGTTTAATGTTCATTTAGTATGATTTTTTTTAACTGACGAGTGTTGGTTTAAATTTTGAGTTAAATTACTCGATAAAATATCAGTACAGTTATTTAGACATATTAGACCTTGCACGTGTTCTATAATTTACAAATATAGATAAAATGAAAAATAATACCACTGATTATATATCACAATCGCAAAACTACTGATTTGTAATCTATATAATATCTGTATTATTGCTCACATGGGTATATACGTAATTTATACATAATTCTCGTCCTTAGTGTTAAACTATCTACCTAATATCAAATGTTAACGATATTTTGTGTGATTTCACGAAAACACGATGGTCTCTACATAATTTTATGCATATATCTTTTCAAGTTAATTAAAATCGCATCTAAGAAATATGATATATATATTTACATATTAATATGCTGAAGGTCGATTGTATTTTAAAAATTGAGTAATTCACTGCTTATGACGCATTTATCAGTGTATCATATTTCATAAATATGTCCTGCCTCCATTTATAAATATATATCCATCTATGTAATATGAAAAAATGCACGGTACTGTCGTAAATGCGTTCGATTTGGAATACACATTTACTTTAATCTATCTATACGAATGACGTACATAGATAAACTATAATCATCGTCTTGGGTCTACATAAATATATCGTTAATGATAGTAATTCATTGTTGATAAATACGCATGTGAAATATTTTGTTAAAATATCCCTAAAGAACTTAATGTTTTAAATTGTGTTATATTGCAACAGCAATAATTTTGTTGATTTTGCGTTGATATTGATGCTGTTTCATAATTAAAACACTCTTTCTATAACTATTTGTGAACCCTATATTATGATATACTCAGTTTGTTTATATTGGCGTCTGTGATTTTATATATGCTAATTGA